>JACXIM010000052.1:0-238212 GCA_014737505.1 Bombus sibiricus
CTTTAAGTTATACCGTTCGTTGCTCGGCCAAGATTCAAACTGATTTTGTAGAAAGTGGAGAAATGAGAAAGAAATGCGAAGGAATGGAAACAAAAGAAACGAGAGGTAAGACCACCAGATGAGCGACTCGCATTATGAAAATATCGATGGGAGCACCGAGCAGAGAACGCATGGTGTACTGCTGCACGCGTGGCCTGACGGAGATTTTTTTGAAAACAGGCGTGGCAGTCAACGTGTTAAACGATAATTCGCTGTAAAACGTGAATCGCCCATCGAAATTAAAAGTACGGCAAGAATTAACGCATCGCTAAAACAAGAGTTGTCAATGTTGTGTTAAAGTTGCGGTTAAAATGGGCAAAACGTAGAATCGTGCGTTTGAAATCGATTCGATTGCGGTAAGCCGCCAACACCCGATAAACGATCCCCATAACTAACGAACCATGGGCTCACCTATTGATCCCGTCGATACACTTGGCTCCGTTTCTACATGGATTGCTATAACATTCGTTCACGTTCACCTCGCAGTTTGTTCCAGACGTGCCAGGTCTACAAATACATTGGTAACCATTAATACGGTCTTCGCACCTTCCTCCAAATTGGCAAGGATTGCTCTCGCACTCGTCGATCTGCGTCTGACACAGTTTGCCGGTGAATCCTGGGAAGCAATTGCAGCTGAAGCTGTTCTCGCCATCGATGCAAGTGCCGCTGTGGCAAGGATTGGATTGGCAGTCGTTGATGTTGGTTTCGCAGGATGCTCCAGTGAATCCTGGCGGGCAGTCGCACGTGTACTTGGCTATAGAATCCTGACAGATACCGCCGTTCTTGCACGGTGACGAGGCGCAGTCGTCTATATTGATTTGACAGTGGGAACCAGCAAATCCGTTGGCACAGTTGCATTTAAAGGAATTGATCAGGTCGGTGCAGACGCCTCTGTTCAGGCATGGCTTTGCCGCGCATTCGTCGATGTCGATCTCGCACTGGGTGCCAGTGAAACCTGAAACAACGGCAAACGAAATTATTCTCCCGATATGAGTTAAATTAGATATAATACCTCTGTATAAGGTACGAACTTTTGTCAAATTTTTCGGTTATGAAGTGTATTATCATTAGTGTAAGGAAAATGGAGGCTTGTAAGCTTGTAATATGAATCTCGCGTGCAAATTGGATTTACGGTGTAATTAATTGTTAATAAATCGTTTGATTATTTCTCAAAGGTTCGGGACTTTGAATGCTTTCACATAACGCTATCGCTTTCATCTTTATATGAGTATAATTGAAAGTAATATACGTCCACATATACGTGTACGTCTGACGATGAAGCCGGCAATGATATTTTCGTATGGAGCGCGACTCGCGAAATTACGAATATCGTGGAGCAGGCGAACCGAGTCGTAAGACAGGCAGGATCAGCCTTTCGATTTTACCTTCGATACATCTTCGATTAGACGCGGCGATCGAGGCAAGGGGCACCGAACCCGGATCAACCAGATAAACGTCCATCGCTAATTGCGTCTATGATCGATCGACTCTTTACGCTTTTTTCCTCTCGCCTTCTTATCCGCCGTCTAACGCCGATGATGTCGATAATCGTGTCACTTATCGACAGTAATTAACAAGTTTTAACAACGAATAACTCAGCCATCTCATTCGATTTTCTTCAGCTTTAACGGCAACTTAGATTTAACGCTGTTGCATCGAAGATACTCTTTTGCGTTCTAACGTAATCGAATGAAATCGGATGAAATGTCAGGTGAAAAAAAATATGACGACGCTTAAATACAAGCAGTAAAATGCAAAAGGTACGAAATCTTCTGATAATCTTACGATGATCTTTTGATATCTTTTATAAAAGAAGTCTGTATAGAAGAAGAAAGAAAGTTGACGACGTCTACTGTAATACAATTTCCGCTGATTTCAGACGCGATCCAAATGGTCTGGCCGCTTAATTGGCGCAGAATTCATTTGGAAGAATAAGCCAGGGAATTGAGTAACGAATCGTAAGCGCGACTATCGAGAAATTCTTTGGCCGTATACGACTGACTAGCGATGACTTCTCAATGGGAGAAAGTTATCGTTCGAGATGCTTGGCCTTCCGCGTTACAAGGATTCGATCGAACAGAGCGCAAATGCCGCCGTCAGACAAAACTGATCAGAATCGCTGCTGCGAACGAATCTATTTTCGCCATATATGCCAAGGAGGAGAAAGCCACTTGACGTTCTACGCGACGTTTTCAGTTTATTGAAAAACAAAAGGATATACAAATTTGCCATTGTCCGATGAATGGCCGTTAAAGATTAGCAGGAATATTTGTGAAATACGCGTCTAATCCATAGTTAGACGTAAATTTATCATCTTGTGTCGTCAAAGTAAAGTAAAGTAAAGTATGTATATACATATGTATATTCGTATTGTAGAAATAAAAAAAGGCTATATGATTATAGCACCTTGAATACGAATACGACGTTGTAAATTCCATCGGTTGTTCGCGGAAACGTCGCTGCCGTTCGTCAACCGGATGACGCACGGATTTTTATCGTATTCGCATTAATATTTCTCTGTCTGTTTTTCCATTCGGACAATGATGCGGCTAATTCAGCTGTGAACGCACGTACGCTGTACACGGTGGCATATCCTCGTCGTTTCCTCTCGAATCTTTAGCACTAATACAAGTATAGGCAACGAATTTACGCGCATCATGAATCATTAAGCAGCGTGCACTGATTTTTCTTCTTCGAGCATTCTCCTATCGCACTATGTTTGTTTCTTTTAATCTTGTTTTAAAGAACTTATTACTATTATTAATACGATCGGCTTTTCTCTGTGATTTTCGCAGCCATGCGTAACGGGGCAAGAATTTCAAGACTCGAAGAGAATAAACTGTTAAAAGTGAAAAGCGAGGAACGACGAAAGAATGTCAAGCACGATGTGGTCGCGTCGCACCAATTTTCCATCGCTCGTCCGTTCGTTTGTTCGTTCGTTCGTTCGTTCGTTCGTTCGTCCGTCTGCCTGGAAAGGGAAAAAGAATAGAATTGGTCGAATGCAATTTGGGTTTGGCGAGAAGCAGAGAAGGCGAGAATCGGATCCGCGCCGTTCGCGGTCTTTCGTGTCCGTGCTGGCAACTCCCACGTTTAGCCAGGCGTGTTCGGATAATTGTAATCTATTGCCTCGCCGCGTCGCGCCGTGCCGCGCCGCTGTTCTCGAACAAGCCTACGCGCATTGATAAACTATGCGAAACCCAACACACGGCTCGCGGATCCACTATCCACGATCCATCCTCTTCCAATCCCTTCGTACAGCATCGAGAGCGCCTCTCACCTCTCTCTTCGTCCTTCTCTTCCGTCCTTTTTCCTTCTGCATCTATATGCTTTTACGTTTAGCTTCGAACGAACGCTTAACGAACGTGATACGAATCTACGGACACCGAACTATACCGTCTTAATAGCGTATAGTGGAACGCGAGTTCAGCGTTTTATCCTATTCGCTTGGATTTCGAATTCGCTTAGAATTAGAGGGAGGAACAATTTTTAATAAAACGTCACTTGTAAAATTATCGGCCATCGATCGGATACTTTTCTACATGATAGATTTTACTTGGGCTTGTCTAGAAATAAAATGTTTGCTTTATAAACCGTAACGAAAAAGGAAAATTAACCAACGATACGATGCAACGAATAATCTGCAGAATAAGATTTTCTCCGATAAATACGTCAGATATGACGAACGAAGCTTTCGTTATTTCCAACTTGTTTCCCAAAACAATGGGGGAGAAAACTGCTATTTTAGGCCGTATCAACGAGAATCAACAAATTTCTTCCTTTACATGATCCTAGTTACCTGAGTACATATTCTATGTCACGCAGTTGCTTTAATCGCGCGTTCACCTATGTACGTGACACAGGGGATTCGTGCAACTGGATCTCGATGTCGTATACGTTATACGTAATATCGTTAACAGTCGTCTTCGATGATGCGCGAATTCCACGTGGGACGTAATCGATGCGCGAGCTAACAAAGTGCATCGTGCACGTTATTAATCAACAACAGCCGCCACCACCCATCGAGCGTGCGTTCGCGTCCTACGCGAAACGCTTTTACCTTTTACCACCATCGAATATCGCTACGAAATGGCTCGCGAATCCTTTTCCAACGAGCTATCGATGATTTTCTAATTTAAATGCGCGTTGCTCCGTTTCTCTGCTTCCTACTTACATACATGCATGTGTGTATGTATTTGTTCCGTATGTATTTGTACGTGTTCCGAGTCACGCTGAATATGTATCGCTGTGCCGAGCCTGGTATCGGTTGATTATGAACATCGAGGAAGCGAACAAACAGCAGCTTCAAAGATGCCGCTTTGCATTCGGCTAATAGGCTTAATGGTTATAACGTTAATGTGCATTGAAAGTCGTTGTTATTGGCAATCCGTGATACGAGACGAAAACTCATCGATGCCTTGGATCGTATAACGTTGAAGGAAGCGCGTTTCCACGATTATTATGTTACACAGGTATTTTGTAATCGTATCTTAGATTTTAGGATGTGTAACGAGAGTATGTTAAGAGTCGATTTTTCAAACAATACAGTTGATATCGTAGAAATCAGCGACACTGGTATATTTGGTATATTTGGTAGAATGCGTAGGTGTTCTCGCAGAAAGAGAAAGAGAGACAGAGAGAGAGGCAATTTGCTGTTGCTCGAGATATGTATTTGTACACTGCGATGCTGGCGAGATCGACGACGCCCATAAAACACATCGTTGGCATTACCGTGCGGTCGCGGAATCCTTTGAAGATCCTCGTTTCTTGTCGATCCATATCGAGAGCAGACGGCAAGAGCAAAGTCATTCGGACGTTCAAGTTTGGGCGAATAATCAAGAAAATGGTGGAAACGTTGAAAACGCTGGTTTGCGACGAACCCTTGGACGATGGCACGGCGATCTGACGACCTGGCTGGAGAACAAGCCTGATCCATGTTTGGTTTAATCATGGAAGAGAGCCCGCGTCACGGAATCCACGCGTTAAAGAGAAATTCTTCTCTCGGTCCCAATCAACCTCGTTTCTTGCCTCGTTTGCGAAAATTCACAAGAATTTCTCGCGTTTCTCCAAGATCGACGTACAAACAGAAAATGTTCCTCCGAAGATTTTAACGAGATAAATAACGCTTGAAAGGAAATGAAGGCAAGTCGATAGGAAAGATACCGGAATTTTGTTTCGGACGCTCCGGTAATTTAACATCGCAGAATTTAACGTTATTTTGTGGAGAGAAAATCGAGGTTAGGCCTGAATTATTTAGGCAAAGAGACATACTTTCCATAGACGAAAAATCCATCATTTTAGTATTTTTATCGTCGCGCGTCGAATAAAAAGAAATTTCGGCGAGTAGTCGCACAACCCATTTCTATTACTCGCAACGGAACGTGTACGAAGGTTTGTTTTCTCAAACTATCAAGCGCTGTGTTGTTGATCGCGTTTCCCTCTCGTCTCTCCAATTCTCGATCAACGTAACTCGAGCAGAAACCAAGTCTCTGCCAACGAAGGCAGCCGTAACGACGGTGGGTAGATATAATAAGACGAGTGTTTCGAGTTTCGAGTTTCGAGTGATCAAAGTGGCTGGCCTGGCAAGCATCTTAGGGTCGAAGGTTGAGTTGCACGGAAGAAAAGAAGCGAGAGGCGGCGAGCACCTGCGAAAGGCCAGATGATTTTCGCGATTAACGGTCGCGACTGCAGCAGTCTCTCAGCTACCTGAACGAGAGAGAGAGAGAGAGAGAGAGAGAGAGAGAGAGAGAGAGAGAAGGAGAGCTGTCCGCTTCGATCGTCCTCGGCGATGACGTTAATGCGGGCGACGCGACGTAACGACGAGTCGCAGAGCAGGTGAATCGCCGCCGGTGACTGCGTTGTTATTCACCGAATCGAACGAAAAGAAGATCTCATCGGATATCTCATCAAGGGAATGAGAGAAGAAGATGCGCGAGGATAGCTGTTTCCTCGTCGGAAGACTTGGTTAAGGTTAAGCGAACGGAACGTGCTGTAATAAATTTTCCTTCGAATCGCAATCTCGGATGGTGCTGCTGTGGTAATTGTTTTGGAATTCCTTTTTCGTTCGTACATATCTAAGAAATTTTGCGGAATAACTGTAGAAGAAACGGTGGAAGGCAAGCTCCGAGTACGCGCAACGTATACGCATTCGCGTTTTTCATTTACTATTTGCCTAATGCCTGGCGCATCGGAACGCGACGCCAACGCCTACACAGATGTACCATACGTAGAGTATCGCAGAGGAAAATGACGGCATTACCCGTACCTCTTTTTCTATGAAAACACGCCCTCCACAGTCTGTCGTATATCCGGCAAAGTTAACAGTAAATCCTCTCCAACATTTTCCCTAAGAATCTCTGTTTCTCCTATTCTGACGCAAGCTTGCGTCGTACGTACACGTGGGATCTAGACACGCCGATACGACCGACGTTGGCCGAGGCCGAGCTAACGGTCATATAAACAGCTAATTTCACGCAAGAGATCGACGACGAAAATCCGATGACTCGGACGTCTCTTCGAACCGCGCCTTTCCTTTCGCTTCTTTTTTTCGCCTTCGAAGAAAAATCTGCAGCAATCGGAAAACTCTGGTTCGTAAGAGTGTCGGACCTGCAGAAGAAGAGGAAGAAGGAGGAGAAGAAGTACCCCACCCTGACGCGTACATCTCACGGATAACTGTAAATTCGTGGATAGGAGAAGGCGGGGCGGAATCGAGTATGATTCGCCGGAAGGGATAGAAAAAATCCGGAAACACGACGCGCGCTCGTAAAGCTGATTGCGTTTCTGCCAACGTGGTTGAAATTCTCTGTTGAATTCTCGCTGTTGATTGGCTGTGACGCCTGCGACGCCTGCGACGCGACGTTATAAGATACGAAATGCTTTTCTTAGAACGGAACGGCGCGCTTCTCTCTGATCAGCGATCACTGCCGACTCCTGGTGGTCGTAATCGCGAAAACGATTGCCCAAGGAGATTCCACTTTGTGGAAAATGTATTCGTGAGTAATGGTCGATGGCCGGAATGGCAGTCGCGTTCGTAAGACGAATTGGGAGATATATTTATTAGGTTGTTTTATGGTTCGGTTATGGAGATATCGAGATGCAACGACTCGAACAGTTTTTATACAATTGATTTTACATACTAATTTCCAAAGTTTTAGAATATTAGGCGAAAAAAGGAAGAAATATAAACTAGGACAGACGTGTATCGTCACTGCTCGATATTACGTAGCCGATGAAAATGATTAATTATATTTGTTTCTTATCCGTTCTGCGTACCGCGTCTTTAAACTTCCTGAAACTCTGAATAAGGTGGTGAACTAGTCGACGTAAAACGAAACCCGCGAAGCTATCCAGCGATTCCCAAGACGGAGGTTCGCCATCAAAGACGGGTTCCTTAGCTCGCGTTTTTTCCGCCGGTCGACTCGATTAATCGCTGGTAATTGGCTAACCCAGTTGCGTGACGGGAAAGGACGCGGCCGAAGAAAACTGCCCTCTCTGAATCGTGGTTTTTCCGGTTCGCGCTAGTCGCGAGACGCAGCGGAAGACGCGAGAGACGCGCGTTCCTCGTACGAGTCGCTACGATCGACCTTTAGTCGAAAAGATGTTTCAACGAACGGAACAACATTTATATTATTTCGAGGCAAAAGTTTTCCGACAGTCGGCATCGGTCGATCGCTGTCGTCACGAATCGCATATCGCGAAACCCTTAAACACGCACGAATTGAATTACTCGCGAAACTTGTCGCGAACCTGCTACAAACTTTTTCCTGCCGCATAATCGACCTTAAACTCGAACCATTCCGATAAGATATTACGCGTTGCCGACCAGTTGCACCCATCGGGAAAACGAACGAATCCACAACTACGTTTGCCGATCGTCATGAATATTTCAACGGTGGTCAGAATACGTGGACTGCGCGTAAAAAAAGTTTTGCAAAACGTGTAACGTAAACGTTCGTTTCATAATGCGTGCAGCTTGCAAAATTTTGACGACAATTGATACACGACGGATACGGATACGTCGGGTTGTACAGCATTTTCAATTTGTCTGATCTTGTACTATATATCGAAATGAAGATTGAACGGAAGGAATCTTCGAACGTATCCGTCGTGACTTGTTGGTTCGAGTCGCGAGGGACGCCAGGCATGTCAGGCATATCGTTTGAAAAATCGATTTATAATGTTACATTATAAACCGACTACGCAACAGCGTAATTAATTTAAGTTAATTTAAGTTTGCAATTTCACGATTTACCATTGTTACGCAAACGATATAATCGATTTTGCCCGTTCGATTTACGGGTAATTATGAACGAAAATCGAGACAATTCGCAATTTACCAGCGCGTAAAAAGCGAAGACAGAGAAAAAATTAAGAAAAGAAAGCGGAAAATAAGAAAAAGTCGCGATGATCACCGTGGAGTATCCAATTAGCGAAAGGACGCGACGCATCGTTCGGAACCTTTCTTCGTACGTATATGTACGTATGTACGTATACGTGTATGTATGTATATGTATCGTGCGTGGATCGAGCAGAATCCTTTGACCAACGATGAATTATCGATCGCGATCGCGATCACAAACGTTCAACGCGAGCGATCGCAAGCGATTCGAACGTCGAACAGGATATCGCGTGCGTGCGTAATATTCGTTAAAAATGTGCCGTCTCCCGCCAGGAAGCCGACGTGCCGGCTACCACGAAAGTCCAACGGTCGAAAGAAACGAGAAGACCGATCTTTTTCCATCAAAGATCCAAAGAAAGAAGAAACCGATTACGATGAACGAGAAAATCGGAAGGCGTTTTCTTATCGAGGATTTATTGACTTTGAGGAGAGTACGAAAAGAAAGAGAAACAAATGGACGAGTGAGAGAGAGATTTTTAAATCGTCGAGTATAATGGCTTTTTGTCTTTAGCAAAGTAGGAAAGTTTGGAAGTAACGAAGGAATCGATAAGTAGGATTGGTAGGAGAAAAGAATGATTTTTGGTGACACGGCTGTATGTAGTCGTAGAGGTTTTACTGGCCACTCTGAAACCTTTACAGATCTATTTTCTTGAAAACCGAGGAAGATGCAAACGAAGATGCCTTCCCACAAGCCTCCATCGAAACGAAAAAGCCGCGTTCCCAACCACCTAACCAATGCGACACAGGATGTTCACGCTATCTCTGGTAAATCGTAAATAAGATCGATTAGACGCGTAAAAGAATAGAAATAATCGACGTTGGATCGAGCGTTTCTGACGGAACGGTTTTAATTACCGCTCGTAATATCCCGTTTGCCTTCGCGTACGCGTTTATCCGTTATAAATAGTACCGTGTATTAATCGTGTGCATAATATACACACACACACGCGTACAGTTCACCGAAACGTTTTGGCTGAGAAAAAAGAAAGCACAGGCATACAAGGTGATTGCACAACGTCTATCCGTATTTCTCATGGATATAAGGGGCATAGCCTATGCTTTCGCCCGGTTCCACACTCCACACTCCCGGACACACGAAGGGGAGAGGAGAGCGTTCTCGCGGGCCGTTCCAACGGTTACACATATGCGAGAGATCTCCGCGAGTCGCGGCGGCCGCGCCACACCCAGGTCACAACACCGTCACTGCTCGAGTGTTCGATGCTCGATGCTCGATGCTCGATGCTCGATGCTCGATGCTCGATGCTCGGTGCTCGGTGCTCGGTGCTCGGTGCGCAACGCGCGGTGCACGGTACACGGTGCACGGTGCTCAGACGTTTTTCACCGTCGCCGGCTCCTGATACGCTATCTCCGCTGGCTGCTCGCGCCCACCACCATCTTGTCGGTCCTGGGAAGCTGCGCGAGTTCGCTTCTCTCCGAGTCGTTCGCCTTTTAGTCGTTCGCATTAACTGATTGAACAGTTTTTCAGCGATCGAATTTTTAATTTAGCGTGTTTTTACGAGATGCAGTTTTTCGATCGTATACGATCCCCGATGAGTTGTTCCTGTTTATTAGGCAAAGAAATTATCGACGCGTACAATTTTATATTTCTAGCTTCGTTTTTCGGTAGAAAAATGTTTCGAAATGCGTGATAAAAGAATTTTAAGTAAAAAGAAAAGTTTCATTTTCTATCTGTTTTCTTGCATTGATTCGATTCTGACTACGCCTGTCACGATATCGCAAGCTTTTAGTCGTGTTTGAAGGTTCGGTTGAACCTGATGATTCCTTGTAAACCTGCTGTCATAAATCTACGTTAGAAATTGTTAACGAAAGCGGAAATAAATTTTACATAAGACGGATAAATCGCAGTGTCTCTTATTTATCATTTGGGAAATTTGGAAAAGGGCAACCGACTAATAGCAAAGAATCGTGTGGAGGCAATCGAACGCGGCGCGGCATCCGGGTAAATGGAGGATTTCCACGAGGAATCGGCTTTCCTGGGATAATACGCGTCCCGGTCTCATAGTTTCATAGTCTGGCGACTGATTTACCGCCTCGACTTCTTAGTAATTGTTCGGGGCGTGGCAGACCCGCGTGTGTTACCCGCACCGCGGCCATCTCCCACGCGCGAATGCCGTCGACTTATCGATAATATATCTATGGCGTATTGGACGTGAAGTCGCCGGGGATCCCGACAAAATGCCCGCTTCGTTTCGATAAACAGGGAGTCACGCTCGCGGCCGCACGAATCACGCTGAGCCACGAAATAAGTAGGCGCCGCGAGAGCATAGGAAATATTTAGCTGTATCGCGGAAAAGAGTGCACCAGGCAGTGGGAAAAGTTTGAGAGTGCGATCTCACGAGCAATCTCGACGAATTCTGGAATGAGTTGGTCGTCGTGGGAGGTTGCGACCTTTCCGATTGTCACTAGTCACTCTATAGAGATTTCTAGACCGGAGAAGATGGATGGAAATTTTCCTTTTTGTTTTAGCGCGATGCTAATTCATCTGATCGTTCTATAAGCGACCACCATGCTTTTGCCACCGTTTTTATCTCCAGACAATTGCTCAATTATCATCGCTTATACTCGCAACGTTTTATACTAATTTCTCAACAATCTGCCAATAATTTATATTCCTTCTGCGTATATAAATTTCTAGCGTGTAATTTAAAAAGATGTCAAACTTTAACGATTCTATTCATTTAATAGAAAATCAGTAAATTTCAATCGACACGCAATCGACGTGAAATCGACGTGAAATCGACGTGAAATCGACGTGAAATCGACGTTTCAATGTGTTTGTCGATAAATAATTTCGCGAAATATATTTACAAAAACTCCAGAGTTCAATGCGAGATCGCCAAAGTTCAAGTACGAAACAGCGAGTTTGAATTGGAGAGCTAGCTAGCAGAGCTGAAAGTGTATATGTTTTCCGCCATTCACTGGTTGAAGCTGCTCTGTCTTTGACGACTAATATAACACGATGTTACGCAACGATCTAGAATCGAGAATCTAGAATCGAGAATGTAAAAGCACGGGCGTGAGAATGTCAGCGAATTTCTTTATCACCAACGGAATCTCGAACGCAGTCCAATAAACAAATGTGTAACACGCGTACATTTGCATTGCGAGATTTGTATTGTAATACTTGGCGTCTTAGGTTAAGTTAGGGGAAGCGGGCTTACCAAAAAGCGAGGTGAACCAACGAAAGAGAAACTAATAAGAGAATCTCTGAAATGTTCAACTCTGAAAGTGTGAATAAGAGGAGGAGCAGAGAAGAAAAAGAAGAAAAATACAAGGCTTTTGTTATATACATCGTTTCCCTTCGTCGTCACCCTTCGTTTTAGAAAGTTAAACGGATAGGAATCGCGATCGACGTTATCTACATATGCATTTCGCGCGAATCGCCGGAACTTTCTCGCCAATAGTCGACCGTAAATAGTTGTTTTGCAAGCGAAGGATAAACTTTACCACGGCTCTAGCATTTCGACGCGCACGTTTCACACATCGAGCAGAAAGAAAACGCGATTGCGTGTTTCGTCGCCGTTTCATATATAGAACGTCCTGGCGCCTTTCGTACGGTCTACTAGCGAGAACGAAACAGTTTCGAGGTGGCTAGAAACGACTCGTTAATCGTTAAGTTATAATACAACGTTATAATAAACGACGCTTATAAACGTAATAACGCAATAAACGAATAACGTAATAAACAGACGAAACAAGTATATCAGAGAATCGACGTTTCTATCCGATCCAACGTTCCGGCTAGGATACACCTCCTTATCCTTTCACGACGAGGAAGGATGGGCGTGTTTTTCTCACCACGAGTTACGATAACACGCGTAAATCTATACGATTGTATCGCGAAATCTATGCGTCCTTGTCCTTTCATTTCTTTTGCCATTAATCGTTGGCCATTGGAAAATGCTAAACGGCCTAACGGCGTTTCCTGCAATCTCTGTGAGTTTGCCGCTATTCTATCTAACTAGCGAAAAGTGCGTTCTACGATTTGCAAATAGACGAAACGTCAAAGTAACGACGACTTTGCTCCCTCGTTATAATTATAAGATATATTAGAAGAAAATGAATTGCAAAACATAGTAATTGCGTTCCATATTAATAGAATTCGATTCGTGTCCTCGCCGCTTTGTCCTCCTGCTCGCGAACCACACTCTCTCTCTCTCTCTCTCTTCACTTTCACGCAACTCGCAGTTTTCAATCTTGTTGCATCTCTGTGGAGCAAAGGATACCCCGCGCGATCGAATCCTGCCTAACGAATAATTCCAACATGTGGTATATTCTATTTTAATATATATACCTTATATACATATAGCACAGTATAGTATATTAGATTTCTAACACATGGTATAGGCGATGATAGATAAAAGATAGACAAAATCGTACAAGCCGACAGTAGCGAATATAATTTGCAAGCAAAGCAATTTGCAAGGCTTGAATATCGAGACGAAGGAATCGATAGAAATAGGAGTATGTATCGGCACGTAACGGAACGGCGATGCTTTCAAGCAGTGAAATCTGCATTTATAAATATTATATACATATATATATATATATATGATAAAAATGCATGGAGGGGGGAAGCGGGTAAGTACGTCGCGCGATGAAACAAACCACAAACAGTAGAAATGAAAGAACGTGAAAAGAACGAGACGAAACCGCATCGTGCGGCTCGAGTCACATTTTTCTCCCCCATGCAGACGGGTGTTTCGCGGGCAAGTGGAGCAACTGTGGATCGTGGATGCAAATGCACACGATCGATGCCACGATACCTGAGAACTCGAGCTGTTTCTCTCTCCTCTAGCCGTCCTCCTGCCGGCGTTCCTCTCACCGTTCTGAGACGGAGAGCGAGAGAAGGTGGGTGTGGTCAACGATATCGCGCGCATGGATGCAGCAGAGTGCATTGCGAGTGCGCTTCGTAACCTCTATAGAAGGCTCGAGGCACGCCGCGCCACACTTACAGACCTTTTGCTCCTTCTTCTAGGAGCCAGGATAACGGTGCATCTTTTCTCTGTGGCTGCACGGCGCACAGGCGCGCAGCAGCTCGACCATCTGCGTTCCCGATTGACCGCGTGTGGCCGACCATGTTCCAACGCTGATCGAGCCCCGATGCCTTGCTCACTGTCCCGGCTTAATGACGTCGACGCAACTGTTCCCTTACGAATTCCTTGCTTACCGATAACTTACGAATAATGGACAATTATTTTGACACGATTTCTACACTGTTGGATGAAACGAACGATACGTAGTATTTGAGATTGCGCCTTTGTCGCTGTAATTGAGTGCACTCGACGACTGAAGCGAATCGACTAGTCCTTTCGAACGATACGTCTATCTTGATAATACGTACCTATTTATATCTTAAACGATTTTTCTAACAAGCGTTCTACGCTAGAAACGTCTAACGTCTAACGTCTAACGTTTTCCCATTACGAAACTAAGTAGGCGGGATTCTGATTCATTATCTTAAGAGATTCAACGAGAAAGTACGAACGTATGTTATGCGATCTTTCCTCGATGACTGATCTCCCCTTCATTCAACGATCTAATCACGATACACGGTACTTTGATCGTAGTCTCCTCTCTGGCAGGAGAAATCTGTAACGAGTCTGATTCTCATCCGACGATAAGCTTATCAACTGCTCTCCGACCGAATCTTCATTCTCATTCGCTACTGATTGCCGCTCAACAAGTTCGGGTTAGGTTTGGGACATTCATTTTCTAGATTGGAGAAATACGCACGAAATAACACGAAACACGAGAGAAGGCATAAGGCACGATAGATTGGAAATTTCACCAGAAATACTTCGATTCCACGTTTATCCGTTTCGCTTCGACGGCAGAGCAGCGATCAGAGAAGCTGACAGAAGCTCTTTTTTCCAGTTATCCCGCGTCATTTTTCCAGCTTTCGGAAACGCAACGTTTACATACAGCTCGCGGTGAAACAACCTGAATTAATCGGTCTACATCGAGGTTATTAATTTATTATACTGGCTCCAAAGCGGACCGGTTGGTCCTCCCGTAATTGCACCGCCACGAGATCCGAGATAATGTCAGCTACGGTTTTATAAATAGCTGGAGATATTATTTTAAGTCGTTCGCAGGAGCCACGTGCAACGCACAACAATCGGGTTACAAAATATACAGCAGCAATTACGCCGTACATGGCGCGATCGTATTTTCTCTCGTGTTTTCTCTCGGGTGCCATCTAATCTAATGGTACAGTTCTCCATGTTCCACCGTTGCACGATTCGTTTAACCGTGAAAACGGTCCCAAATTTTCCGACACTCCGTGCTAATTAATCCAACGTCTATTATCCATCCAACTGTTATAGTTTCGACTATCGTTCCCTTACTCTGTGTACATAATGATATAAAAAACCGCTGTAATTGCCGACACAAGCAAACGTATTTCTTGATACGCTGTGATAATAGGTAATAGGTAATAGGTAATAGGTAGTACTCGGTGTTCGTACATATGTCTTTTATAATATTTTCCAAATATTTTTCATTATTTAAAATATATATAAACTTGATGCGAAGACGGCTAACTAAGGCGAATATTGAGGAACATTGGCCTGCAAGGTAGCATGAAAATGATGAATCGAATTGACGAACGCGCTCGAGAAACGCAGGCAGAATGCGTCGCGAATCGCCAACGAAGAAAAAGATAGACAAGGCGACTATGAAGAAAAGAAGCGAGACGAGAGAGGCTAATCCAATTAGATAGGAATTCCGAGTTTAATCGACGCTGCATGTAATTCAATATGGTCTGACCATAATCGACTGCTATCCAGCAAACAAACACGAATCATTCTTGTCACGTCGATTTTGTTGCCAGTCGTACCGCCGTTGATCGTTTGTCGCAGCTACATTGTCAGCAGCCATATTATCAGGCAATGGCAATTTAATCGTACAGCATTTCGAAATTGTCGATAGCGTTCGTTTATTTAGTTTAGCTTTTTTCGAAGATAAACGGAACGATCCTAGCGACGATCTTGAATGTTAATCGTTGATCATTTATCGTCTCTTTCCCCAGTTAATTTACACGTTTCATCCTTTTTAACGCTGTCGTGAAAAACGATTTCAAAGGTTTGTCCAACATTTTCCTCGTCGCTATTGTCTCTTCTACGATTTGATGAAATTTCGGCGAATTCAAGTATTTAACAGCACTGTGTTAAAGAATATTTCTTAATGTCTTTCTCAATATCCGTCTCCGATTCGTGTACTGGTCTTTTATAAAGCATACTTTGCTTGTTAACGTTCAATATGTATGGAACTTATTTAATTACAACTACAATTACATCTCCAATACTACCAACAGCTTGAACCAATTAATCCTTAGAGAACACAGTGTTGCGTGTGTGTCAAATTTAAAGTAGCCATGGCTGGTCCGTGTGTGCGCGCGCGCGATATCAGGATTCTGGTCTGTCCGTGTAGGTAGATACGTATAATTGGCCGACGAGACGCGTTCGCTCGGTCCATCTCTCGATTATCAAGTCAAATCGGGGGGGGGGGGCAAAAGGTGATGTACTAGACCCACAGTTCCAGTTCCGACACTATTCTTTGCATCACGATCGAGCCACCGAGACGTGGACGGCCAACAACGCACAACGTCGTTCGATCAACGAAATTCAAACTCTCTTTAAACGAGATACAAAGTAGCGCGATTAAAAGGCGGGGCGAACACTTTCGCGGATATAATTCGATTCGCAACATTATATGGCAACAACCATGGCTCACTCTACCAACTATTATATCGTCCAGTTGAAACTACAAAATTAGCAACCGGTGTAACGAAAAAGAAGCTAACCTTGCTTTCTAATTATTCTGTGGATTATGAAAACGTATGTCTTCCAATTATAATATTTTTTATCGTTAAAATTATCACGGTGCAAGGTGAATGGAAGAACGAAAGAAAAAGTAAAGTTCCGTTTCACGCTTTAAATGGGATAAAAGGAGCGTGTCTGGTGATTTCGATAATTTCGACGGCCGTATCGAACCGACTTTTGTCGTTCGCCAAAAGTAGCAAAAGCGAGACCTTCGATTCGAATACGATCTTTGTACTGGAACACGATTGTTTCGTTCGAACGCATTCCATCTTGATCGCGATTTAATTATAACAATAATCGAAGCGCTTAGCTTTCTTTTTTCGTGGTCATCGTCATTACCTTTTTATCGCTCGTTTCTAATTTATTCGGATCACTATTTTCGATAGTTTATGCCTGTCCATGGCCCGATAAATAATACGTACAGTTAATTTGATTCGATTGCTATGGAACCGATCGATTTTGAAACCACTCAACTATACGTTTCGAAACTAAAGCTTTGAAGTATAAAATTTTCAAAAATTTCACCACGTTAAGGCTGCAACGTTTGCTATTATCTTTGTAAACGATAGCACTTTATCGTCCCACTTATCAATATATTTCAAAGAAACGAAGAATGAGATTCTATAATTTAATTTGAAGTAACAAAATAAAATAAATAAATAATTAACTTGAATAGTTTTGCGATGTTAATGCTTTATTAATGTAAATTAACGTGTATACACGTACTGAGAAAAAGTAAAACATTGTACCGAATCTATTATACGATAGAGTTTCTTTCGTATATCGTTTCGTGAATAACGTGAGTCATGGTGAACTTGACGGAACGAGAATGACGCCTATATCGGCTGCTATGATTGCTGTACTGGGCGTGCATCTTCGGGTCAACGTGATGTTAATGACTTATGTAAGTTACGTTAGTCGAGGGAAGAACAGGTTTGACGTATGGACTTGGAGATGGATGCAACATGCAAGCGGAGAATCGCTCGATTCTATGGAACCAATGCGATTCTGAAATCTTTGCAGTTTATCCTTACAGGATACTAAGGATAGTCTCGATAGTATCGTTAGCTAATTTTTAACAAAGATAACTGAATAAAGGATTTTTGAAAAATCGAGCGAACATGGTACGAACCGAGTGAAATTTAGCGTTTCGACGAATTTGAAAAAATAATGAAAGATCCGAGGTTGAAATGCGTGTTAAAACGCAAGTCTTTATATTTAATGCATATTTCGAGACTTGACGAGATTTACCTGTAACAAGAAAAGGAAAGAATAATGTTGCAAGTTCGAGTAAAGCTTGTTCGCGTAAGAATCAACCTTCCCACTTCAGAAGGCAACATGACATTACATCGCGCACAGGAAGCTGTGTGAAACGAAGGAGAAACTTTAACCGTCCTTGGCATTTAGCCTAGGCCTAGGCATTGTGCCATTCATTGGTAAACTTCGTTCCCTATTGTTAGTTTTGCGCATAAAGCGAATCGCGTCGAAGCGCGTCTTTCTAACAATGATTTCTTCTCCCTTTGCTAACGATTATTCCGAGCAAAATTGTTGCATTTTCGATGGCAGAAAACTACTTGCTATACTCATAATCTTTATCGTAAAATATCGTTATAAAGATACAGTGTCTAAGGTTATCGTTTTAATACTTTGAAAAATATTCTAGATGGAAACGTCCGTCTACTTATCTTGCCAGACATAAGACAGACAAATTTTAACGCGATTCAACGACTGAAATATCGCATCAAGGAATTTCAAATATTCGATATTTTCGAGATTACGTGACGTCATGAAGACTATATTAATCCATTGGCTGCACTGCTGGGTGCAGAAGCTGCTACATTACGAAAAATCCTTCTACTCGAATTACCGCCTTCTTCGAACTTCCACCTATGCCATCTTGAAGCGAATTTTGATGCTCGTGCTACTACGATAACCTTGCTCTCCAAGTTATATCAAAGTCTATGACGATTAGAAAATTACAAAGCCCGTGGAGCGGAAAATACATCATGGAGCTTTCGATACGTTATCCCTCGCCACCAAGTCGGGTAAAAGAGAAGTAAAGAAAAGAAGTCGGGTAAAAGAGAAGAGAAGAGAAGAGAAGAAAAGAAAAGAAAAGAAAAGAAAAGAAAAGAGAAGAGAAGAGAAAAGAAGAGAAGAAAAAAGAAGAGAAGAGTAGAGTAGAGGATGGGTAACTCGCGGTACACCTAGTGGCAGCGTGCTGCTAATCGCCGATTAGAAACGGCGGCTGTCCGATGGTGGAAAGAATGTCGTCGCAAACGAGGAGCAAGTCAGATGGACGGGCCGATAAAGATGTTTATTGGCGTAGTTGTTGGCGACCGATCGATGCAACGTGCGTGCCACATAAATTCGTGCAACTCGCCGCACGGTAAATGAGCGGAATCTGCTCGTTCGTTCGCCACTACGGAGTCGCATGGTTAACAGAATTGGCTGTATCCTAACAGGCTGTTTGAAACAAGAGCTTCGATGGCAACTGATTCAGAGAGACAGAATATGAGACGATCGAACGTACTCGAAGAGTCGAGTGATTTAAAAGGGCGATGCGAGAGGGAAAGAAAATCCGATGTATGTTTGGAAAGTATTTCAGCAGTAACTGGCAAAAGTGACTTAAACGTGGAAAGACGTAAGATCGACTTACGTATTAAAAAGAACATGTCGATGGAAAATGCGAGGGAGGAAATTGTGAGGAATTTATCACGTAGAAAATTTGTTTGATGCGATAATGGTCTGTTCCGCTGGATCGAGTAAATCAGTCGTTTAGATAGACAACGCTTTTGCGCTCTGATAATCAGATAATAGGTAAACAGAAATTTTAAAAACCGTTGATCTATATAAAATGACACTCCAACTTCATCTAAATGCAAGAGACTCGAATATTCTTTTCTCTTCGTTGGTCGATTTCCAAATCTGACGGAACATTGAAAAATATGACGATTAAGGACGATTTAATATTCAAGCATCGAATTGGAAAACATCACGCTGATATTGATTCTAATAGATATCAAGAGCGATTAATAGATATAATTACCGAGGAGACAAGATTTGGTTGTTCGTGCTTTATCGGTGCACAAACAAGAAATGCTTTCGAAATACCTTGGTGGTAGGATATGTAGCTGCGTGTATCGCATTTTATTGTACGATACATGCTACAACCAACTCGTTCCTCGTAGCGATGTAGCCAATTTTGTTGTATTGGATTTTCGAAAATGTACGAGGAACGTTCAACGGCTTTCCGTTCTTAATGCCTGACGTGTCTTCCACCACGGTAAAATATAATTTTTAATTTTTAATTTTTATTTATTTATTGTCAGGCTAACAATGAGATGACAATGCAACGTCGATACGAACGACGCGATGTCCGAGTAACGCGTATAGGTCAGCTTCGCGACAAATTGAGATATCTTCTGGTGAAACAGGTTCCGGACAAGTGGAACGTTGCACGGCATTGCTATAGGCTTTGTGGAAATTTCTGCGAACGCGGTATATATATATATAGATAATGTAAATCTATTCCGAGGAAGACCAACTTTGTGACAGTTCGAGTCGATCGACGCTGAATCGAACTATTTCGAGTATATTAGCTTTGGCAGATGAGACGAAATTAAAACAAAGTTATGGTTAAATGAATTTTTATCGTAGCTACGTATATTGTAAGAGGATTGGAGAATCGGTTCGGTTTGAAATTCCATTTTTAAGTGGAGATAAAAGGAGGCTGATTTCTAAAGTGTTTGATGTTTTTGGTCGTGGCGGTTCGTGGCGGTTCGTGGCCGTACGTGGTGGTATGTAGGGTAGCAATGCCATTTTATCGCAGTACAGTCTGTGGCAGAGGGAGCAATGGATAGCGGTACCAACGATCCAGTCCGGCCTCGGTAACAGCACCAGCTTCGTGAAGAGAGGCCGAAGGTCGCATCGGACATGAACACACCCGAGTACGACCTACCTTGGTCGATTCCTCTCGCTGCACCTATCTACGTGCAAGATGTATCTCTTCTATCCTTTCTTACCGCTTACATCTCTCTCTCTCTCTCTCTCTCTCTCTCTCTCTCTCTCTCCCTCGATCGATCGATCGCTAGATGCCATCGTTTCTTCTCCATGTCGTACGTATATACGTAATACGTACCGATTGGTAATTAAGTTAACCGTCTAACTCTGGAATCGGACCCGGAACGGGATGGTTCCGTTGGCGGACACGTGAGTCATGGTCGACGCTGATATACCGCAACACGGGATCGTGAACAGGGTGTGTGCTACGCGGCTGATGGCCGCGTCCCGGCCACGGTAATTAGGTAGCGGACCGTGAAAATAGCAACACGGGGATCGTACCGTATCGATCGTATCACGAGATCGGAGAACGCTTGGAACACGAGATAGTTGTTAGTTGCTTAATTTTAAGCGGACCAAATTTTGGTTTCCGCGTTTCTCTCGAGTCTTCTTGTGAAAGAAATCTATCGAATATCCTTTACAGTGATATTTGTTATCGAATTTTCTTTTAGAAAATGTCAAATATATCCAGAAACAGAGTTAAACAATTTATAAATAGCCGTATGTACCTGTAAACGTGTTATAAATAAATGATTACGATTGAAATCAAATCGAAAGCACTCTATCATAAGTTTATAGTAATTACAAAAACAAAAAATCTAAATCCCGTTACTTGGACAGATTTGATAGTTCTAAACCAGTAACACGTTCCACTCGCAATTGGAACAGCCTCAAATATATAGACACATATATGTTTAGAAACGCAGAGAGAAGGCCAACTTTCATCTTCTTATCATGTCGCTCCTTCTTCAGGAAGAAGAGAGCAAAAGAAGGCGTGAAAGTTGCCCGATTGTTTCGCACGTGGTAAAAGGTTCCGTTAAGTCCCTGCACGCGATTATTCGACGATAAAAGGATTTCGACTTGCAGAACGAGATAGATACCGAAAAGACAGAGAAAGTACGAAAGTACGAGAATATCTATGAACGTATGTATACGCTAAACACTTCCTCTATACATATTTTACTTTGCTTAGCTAACATATTGCTCTCGTATATTATAGTTATACGTACCACCTTATATATAGCAAGCATACTGCATAGAGTTTAGTTTTATCAATTACAATTTAGAAATTAACACAGAAAATAGGAGAATGTTATTTGGAATATCGCTAATTGCAAAACCTTAGAAACGCTAAGAAGATCGCAAATCATTATTTACAATTAGAGACGAACAATGGAAAATTTGTAGGTAGGTCTGAACTGTGTAGAATATAGACTGTAGACGATTGATGAGCTTTGAAAATTGAATCCTTTCTAGATCGCAAACAGCAAAGGAATTGCAAATTTCTCGCAGTCAATTTCTCTTCGAATATTTCAAAGGAATTCGGGTGAAAGAAAGGTGAAAGAAGCGCGAAAGAAACGCGAAAGAAGCGTAGAAGAAGGATGAAAGAGGAATAAAAGGACAAAGGGGGCAGGGTAAAGTCTTACGTAAGACGTTAAAGGACGATCGTTGGGTCCGGTCGGACACGAAGGATCGACGCGTTCGAACGAAGGAAGGAGTCACGTAAGAGTACGAGCGTAAGAGGCAGTGGTGACCCGACCCGACCTCCAGAAAGGCGGTACACCTTCGCCAAAACCAATCAAGCACGGTTTGGAATGCCGTTTTGCTCTGCGAGGTCTTCGCCTCCCATTTGCCGGATGAACTCGAGGAGAACCTCTACGCTTCTCTTCCCCCGTGTTCTGTCTGTCGTACAACGCTCGCTGTTGGCAAGCTCGATGTTTCTCGTCTCTAGTATGCACTACGTCTGTTCGCGCTTAATTTTCTGGCTGCTCCGCGTGGGGGCAATTCAGCCTTAATTGAGATTCTACAGAGCCGCATCCTTGATGAGTTCATCTAAATCCCCCAGCGCATCATCGCGCTACTTGGGCCTTTCTTCTTACGAAATAGGTAATCTTAGTTCATCTTTCCTCGACATTTTACTTTATTCACGAGCCATTAGACTGTCGCTGTAAACTAGAGTAAGACACGCGTTGTATTAGTTAAAAATCGATTTCGAGTTATTTTCTTCTTTACTTCTTCGTAGAAATGCTAAATTCTACCAAATATCTGTACACGTGTAACGTATATACGTAATTTACGTATTTTACGACCAAGCGTATTATACGTGTATCAGCCTAAAATCGAAGCTAGCAAACGATTGCTCCTTCGTTTTTCCGAAGAAGGCAACGAACGGCTAAAACATATTTGTCGCTCTGTTCGTAACGAGCGATCGAGCTCCTGGCAAGTAACCACGGTTACTTGACTATTTCCATCGGTAGTTTTGACAGAGACGCGGTTGAACAACAAACGGGAAAAGAGAAAGACACGATATGCGACGAAAGAATTTTGCAAGCACAACTGCGGGAACGCTTTGCCTTTTCGAGAAACACGTGACTGAAAGAGTCCGTAGTCCATGTGTAAACGTAGGGGGAACGCGGGCGCAATGAAATAATTGGCTCGTTTAAAGCGGGGCGCAGCGCGGCGGCTCGTTTCACGATCGACTAGATGCGTTTTCAAGAGAAACACCGCCGACGGGAAACGGATCCAGCCAGCAGTTTAAAACACAACGACTGTCCGGTAAGAAAGCAAAATTTCAGACTGTAACAAACAAATAGCGATTTTTATTTAGATTTTCTTGGTAACTCGTGTTTCTGAGTTACAGAAACTGAATTATCTGAATTATCAAAAATTGGTACGTATATGTTAACTTCTTTAACTAATTATTCTCGATATTCTACGATCTCCCACTGAATTCTTTTCTTATGCTTTCCCCTCCTAACGCTTAAATTTTGTCCAACGTGTTATGCACGCATGCGCTGCATAATATTTAATAACATCAATGAACACCCATCGGCATGAGTAATTTAAAAAAGCAATGCAATTTAAAAATTTCATCGAACGTACTAAGAATTCGTCTTCGGTACAACGTTAATATCCTGTATTACCGCATGTACGCTATTTTTCCAACTTGAGCTCGCCGATCTATATACGTATGTATATCGATATATGTAAATATATAATATCAAATGGACTAATGGATAAGAAAGGAATGGAAGATAAACGATAATTTTCGACGCGATGAAAGTCGAATCGATATTACCGGTCGTCTGCTACTTACCGTCTTGCGTCTTTCCAGGCATTGGCGTGCACTCGATGAACAGTGATTACATTATCGATCGTTAAACGGTGGCCGTTAATTAATCGATTCCTCGAGTAACGAAGGTCGCGATACAATATACGATACGATATATTTGGCAACTGGCAAACGACCATACCTCGAATCGCATTGCGTTGCGTTGCGTTGCGTTGCGTTGCGTTGCGTTGGACCGCGATAAAGGGAGGACAACGCCGGCTCTTTCAGTCATTACGTCGCGAACTCGTGATAATGATCGGTTGATTAAGTCGGCCTGACCCCTACGTTGGCCCGACACGTTGCTTGAATCGCCATACGTGCTCGATGGAACGGTGAACTCTGCTGGCATTGAGCGGTTTATTATGAATCACCGCAGCTCTCTCGACCGTATACCTATACAGCCCCGCTATACAACTATGTACGTACACTTTAAACGATACGATCGACAGAGACTCGTGTGAAACGCATTTACACCCGTAAGATATTAAATCTCGCAAGTTTCCCGAGCTTCGATTCGGTACTGCGCGTAATACGACGTATCGAGTATTATCGAAATATTTATTCAATCGTCAAATCATCGTGCCAAATCTAGATAAACTAAAGGTAGGTTTCAAATCGTAAGCATGTTACGGTAAAGATCGACGTTAGGAAAATCGATAGCTCGTCAATTGGTAAACGTTTTAAATCCTCCCTAACTGTGACGAAATTCGATACGATGAAACGTCATATTCCGATAATCCCTTTCTAAATGTTCAGTTTCGTTCGACTCGTTTTTCCCTTTTTGTTAGAAAACGTCTATTAGAAAACGATTTACCAGCTTCGAACAAATCTAACGTGACTAAAGTCACGCTATATATACCATTTTGTGGGTGAAGCGAAAGGGCTGGCAATGCGTTTCCTCGCGAGACCGATCTCTACGCTATAGAGCGTTCGGTTTATCGGAACCACACGGAACGCTGCGTCGTCGATGTACCGTCGTTGTTGCACATACTCGGGACGAGGGGGGGAAGGGAGGGGGAGGGGGAGGGGGAGGGGGAGGCAAAGGGCAGAGGGTCCAAAAGCAGCTGGTCTCTTCGTCGACAGCGCACTTCGACCCCCGGAGGGCATGATTTATGACGAGGGCGGCTAATTACCATGAGGCAGGCCCGGATACGCAAGCAGATATCACAGATATTGATTCAATTATCGAGATTAATGGCCGCGAGATTGCGACGACGGTATAGAGAGCCGGTGATTTATCACAAGCGCAATACGAGGAAGCGACGCGACGCGACGTCGTCTTTGTCGTCGGCCGAGAGATCACGATTACCGCTGTGCCGACATAAGCGACACGAGCTATCCTCCACGGAGGAGGAAAAAGAGTGCTCGGGGCTATACGAGAAGGAATCCTGCGTATGGCTAAACGGCCGAGAGTCTGATTTACTTTCGTTCCATGAATGGTGACCGATCTTCGCCATCGAAACAGAGATTCATCACCGCCGAAAGATCGATCCGAATCAACAGATTCAGAATCGGAGACGATCAGGAGTTGCTTTCTCGATGATGTTCGATGAAAGTTTTTAAAGAACTGTAGTTAGGTAGGTACATAAGTAGACTTGAATCGGTATCGGTTGCCAATCGACACGAAACTTGATCGGTATTGAAAAGAGCGAGCGAGCGAGTTCGAAATATCAAACCGTTCTTCTCTGTTTATGTCGGTGGAAAGTTGGACATAACGTCGTCAAATTCGTTGACTCCGTGACGACGAAGAAGAGACGCGCTGCCCAACGGACGGGTTCAATTATCTGCCAAGTCGCAGCGACCGACGCGACGCGATGTCGATTGATCGATTGATCGATTGATCGGGAATTGGATTTTTTGCCACGAGGAAATTGTCGGCGAAAAAGGAGAACGAGGGCGAGGAATTCCAGAAAAGGGAGTCCGTCAAGCAAGTTGACGAGAAATTGAGGGAGGGGCGAAAGAAATGTAAAAGGTAATTAGTTTGGTGGTAACGAGGATCCAGTTTTTTCCAAGCGGTCCAATGGTAGCGATCTTCTTCTCATTAGCGCAAATGCACCGTGATCTGGCTTCGTTAGTCTGGATTTTTGAAACGCTTCCTTTTCCTCCGAACGCCATCGCGCCGAACGCGCGCGTTATTATCGTCTCGTATCGCGAGTCCCGTTTACGTCGCGTCGTGGGAATACCACGCAATCGATATTCATATCGTGTACCGCAAGCCGGTCGAGATCGTTCGCGATCTCGTTTATCGGTGTCTTCCAGCAACACGCTTCCCGTTCCTCGTGTAATTCAAAGTCCCCGCAAATGCTTACTACTCGCGAATGCCTTTCACTCGGTTTAATATTATTTCCGTTTCGTTCGAGTATTTTCGGCAACATTTATCTAAGAAAATATATTACCCACGAATGTATGCAGAATGTGGCAGTAGCATGTGATCGCGACCATTGAATTTTCTAAACGCTAGTAATTTTTACTATAACCAGATACTAGTATCGTTATCGTTATCACATTCTAAAATTTCGATCTACCGCATTTACGCTCGCACATCTAACCATCACTCGTAAATTCATCGGGCGCCTTGTCGCTAGAGTCATATAGTTACGCGCAGAGCATGCAAATATTTTCTTCTTTTTCTGCTACTTATCGTTTTCCTTTTTTTTTTTTTTTTTTTTTTGCTAATTATCTTTTTCTGCTTTCTTCCTAAAGGACCCATCGTTCCAAAGCGAAAAGCGGCGAGGGATGTTAAGGTTACAACGAGAAAAAAAGTCATCGTTTTAAAAAAGAACCAGCAACTGTATCCTAGTCGTACAAACCACTATGTTATATTAGGATTGTTTTATCTTCCCCTCCTTCCCCACCTTTTTTTTGCTTTAAAAGCAAATGTATTTTGGATAAAAGTTATATTTAGAAAACAGCTTGCACAATGTCATAGAAGAAGTTCGTATGGTATCGTATTTACTATATTTATTAAACGTATTAATCGGTTAATCACGTTGTACATACGTGGATACATAGGTTAAAAGTTCCTATATTTGGTAGATGTAGCAAATTTAAAGATTCGTCGTTTCATTGCGCAGCTTTGTAACATTCGTCGAACTTTAGCTTCGTCTTGTACCGTATATTAAATTTACGGTTGCGTTTAATAATAATAAAAACAATTGATTCAGCGTGATATGTTCAATGACTGGTTCTAAAAGATGGATCACACTGATATAGACCAAAACGTTTCTACCGAAGCCTCCCTCCGGACGCTGTTCATCCTTTCGCTGTCCCTTTTAACAAGATACGCTGCTGAATCAAAGAAGCCGGAAAAGAAAGGAGGAACGATCGTGATAGGACACGGTCCTTCTTCGAATTCCTTCTTCGAATACCTTCTTGGTCGGGGAAAGAAGTCAGAGGACCCTTCGCGGCAAACATTCGATAATTTTAACGAGCCGCCGCACGCCGCAGCAGCTGTTTCCTGACCGAGATTCGGTAATTTTTAAATTAATTTAAAATTAAAAAAAAAAAATCGAATATTTGCATATTCGTCTGTCTCTCCTTTGCAGTTTTCTGCACGCTTTTTACCGTACTATGCGGATCACGGTCCTGCTTTCCTTTTTTTCATTTGATCCGGCAACGAGTAAAGTAAGGGCGATAACGTTCCCAGTATATCGATGCAACGGATCGTTTATAAAGTATCGTTTACGACATCGAACACGACGTATTGAACGTTTTTGAACCGTTGGTTTTATTTATTTCCGAGGGAAAGACCAAGTTAATATCGAACAGATGGAAACTTTGCTATTAAATCATGTCTCTCTTTGTAGTGTTTGTGACAAAGTGTATGGCGAAAGATTCAAATTATGTAAACTTTAAAAACTAGAAGCTTAAGAAGAATGAAAAATTCTTTATACGTAGTAAAAATACAAATCGCATGCGCTATTTGAAAGAAAATTGTATAGCTGATCGTAAAGTTATTAAACGGTATTGGCGAGACGCTAAAGTTACTAATTACGGTGTTTCGAGATCGATCAAAATATCTGGTAGCTGTCGCTACGACGGAAACCATTTCCTCTAAAAATCAGCAGCACGGGCCATTTTTAACCAACGTGTGGATTTCAAAAAAAATACGACGCTGTGTAATTTATTTCAATTTGCATTGTGTATTACGCTTGACAAAAATTGAAAAGACCCAACTCTGAAGGAAATCAATTTGTTATAGTTACCTACGACCGAAGAATATAAATAATTTCACGTAATTTCAACCGCTCAGAGACTTAAACGCTAAGAAACAGTCGCTGAAGACAAAATTATTCGTTCTATCGCTTCGTCGAAAGCATTCCGTTTCGAAAGGATCTCCTTTGAAAAAGGATCTGCATTAAAAATCATTGGCTGTTAATTCTGAAACCCATAACGCGTCACAGGCTAGTTTGCTAAGCTCGTTGCAACCCCCGGATCTACGATCTACGGCGCCTCGGGCAGCAATCTCGAGTTGCACGTCTACGGGCCGCGAGAAACATCGTGGGATCGCGTTCATCACGAAAATCCACGTTTCCCCGCAAGCGTGGTACCGATTTCGAGCATAGTCGATACGTTCGACCGATTCCCTGTTAACTTTAACCGGCTAGTTTTCTCGGGGTCACGAGGGAATAATTCCTTCGGTGACCGGTATGGGCGTTGTTGTTTAGCCATCGTTGTTATATTCCAGTGAGTTTGCGGTAGCCCCGGGACATCACGAGCTGAGAAGCACGCTCTCTTTTCCCCCCTTTGCTCCCCTCTTCTTCTCTTTCTTCCGTCTAACTCTAAAATTGTAAATCCACCGATACACCTCCGCCTTATATTTTCCCTCGGATTCATGAAATTCGACTAGAGAAATTAATCGCGTATACCTTTTTATCCGGAGATATTTCGTTTTCTTTTCTGGAAATATTATCGTCAGCGAAAATCGTAATAGTAAATTTCTCTCATAGAAAATTTCACGATGATCGACAATTCTGATTAAGTACAGCATATAAAGAAATTGGGAAATTCCCTGAAAATATCGCTTAACGATAGATTCGCTATATAGCAGCTATATAGCTTGTTTCAGCCAATCGAACATGCAATGCGATCGAATAGGCTCGCGCGATTTAGCAGACAAATCGATTTAGCGCAAGTATCGAGAAATTTCCATGTGAGAATAATAGCGCCGTTGAGGGCGCGCTTTAGAAAGCTGAAATTCTCGGAAATTACGTAACCTACGAGTATTCCGTGAGCCGGCCAGGTTTAAATGGTAATTGAACTAATTTGATATTCCTTGAGCCATCGAAAGTCGAACGACGCGTCACGATGCGCTCGGGTACCGTTCAATGAATATATATGATCGTTTGGTTGATCGATTTGGTTGATCGCGACTCCGGCAATCAAGTTTACGAGAACGCGTTTCCATCGATATTCTTCGATTTATATGGCGCGTGTCATTGACGACGGCTTATCGGCGAAACTGGTACATGCTTGTTTGAATTTTAATATCGGGTTATATCGTTTTCATCTCGCGTAGGTAAAGATATAATTACTACTCTCAACGTCTCTTTCGGACCCTCGAACACCCCTGGTTTTCGAGATATTAAAAAAAATGTACTGTTACCATTACGGATGCGACTGCGGCACTCTGCGCGTCTCTAACGCCTAAGGTAACGAATGTCTCACAGCGGTCTGTCTGAATCGGCTGCGTCCGTGTCCCATTCGTACTCATTGTACGCGTTGTACGTATACTAGGTAGAACGCGCGAACGGTATTTGCTTAAATATGTATCCCGAGAACCGAGTTTCCGGCAACCCTGACCACCATCGTTGCAATCATCCAGACACAAGCTTTCGATGAATCGTCGCAACCTGTCACCCATCTCTCCACCTCTCCTACTCATTGTCCTAAATATGTACCGAACCGACGTCGAGAATGACGGCTCTGTAATCGCGAATACTTTGAATAGCCAGTAACTTTGAGAGCTGAGAGAGCGGCAAGGGGAGATTAACAGAAGATTCTTGCTCCATTCGGCTTTTGACGATCGATGGACGATATCGCGCTCGTTAGTCGAAAATATTAAAAAAAAAAAAAAAAAAAATGCCATTTCGTACAGATACAATTGAAATACGATCAAGATTGTTGACGGTTGCGTTTCGATTCACGGTAGAAACGGCGTCGAGATAAATTTCTATTCTAACGAGCACATGCTCCGATACAGTTAGCGACTGCACGATCTTTGATCCACACGGAGGCAAATTAAGATCGTCGGAAGATCGGGTTCCGTCTTGAATTGCACGGCAAACGACGGAACCTGGCCGTTCAGGAACCGATGGAAATTCTTTGCATTGCGATTCAGAGGAATGCAGCTGGATTAAATACCGTGAGTTATTTTAAGCCGCCAAGTCTTTTCTACATCGTGAAAATATTTGAACGCACGGCGCAAATGATCGAGCGGTTTTTCCGAATAAACGATCTCTAATAATAAGTAAGTAATACTACTCGATAACGTTGAAACGATATTCCGTTTCATTTACTTTGCTTTCTATTTCCATCGAAATATGTAATCGTGTTAATCGTGATTGGTGGCGGCATATTTAAAAAATCGGCAATAGCGGAAAAATCGAAGCAACCTGCGTAAATTCTGTTCTCGATTGGGTCGAGATCGTAGCTATCGGATATTTATAAATTACAAACAGCTTCGTACGTGCACAAATACGTACACATATGTACGTATGTACATTTCTATACTCGTAGAATATAGAGGGAGCCCAGAGGATCGGCATTTCCTTCGCGATCGTAAACCGACATTGAAGATATTCAACTGGACGATTAAACCAGCTGATTTTAACGCAAACAACCAACGAAACGAGAGGAAAAAACGCGCTGAATCTTTTTGCCATATGAACAGCAAACAGTAGCACGGTGTTTGCACAAGTATGTATCGTGGCGAAGCCACGTCGAAACCATAATTGGTAAAAAGTTGGCGCGTCGAAACGCGATTTCACGATTTTATCTCTGGTTGTCGATCATTCTCGATGGAGGAAGCGAGATCGCCTAAAGGATGAACCGATGCCGGCTATTTTCTAACTAAATCTCACCCTACGTACGTACATATAATACGCACGATTTATGAAAATATGCAGAAAAATGAACGTTTGCTATCGGAAGTCCCTTCGTTCGAGGAAATTAAAATTTTCTCAGAAATTAACGGTCGAACGAGTCGTGTGACTCTTTCGCAGTTTATTTTTCTCTTTTTCATTGTCGTTTCTCACTAAGTTTAAAAAGCACACGAGGGGAGAAACGACTGAAATTTGTGAGCTTTATATATATCCAGGCATAGATATTGCTACGTTTCCGCAATCTTCGCGTTAATCAATTAATTTCAAGGAATTAAGACAGTTTGTGGATACGGCTAAACTAAGATATGATAAATACGATAAATATAAAGTGAAATACGTATACGTAGTATATACGTGACATGTATGTACGAAGAAGTTGAATACATTGAAACAATCGTTTCACAGGCTGATACAGTTATGACTAGATAATAGTCTGAAGAAAAACGTTTCTTTTTTACAAGTCGAACGATATCAAACACACAACGGTTAACTTTTACCAACCAGATATCGTTATCTTCTTCTTTCTCACGGCGGATAGAGTACTCGCAGACAAAGCGCGTCTGGAAATGGTTGGACAATGACATACCGGTCGCACGGAAGGAATAATAGGCGGCATCTTGACATTCGTTTCCATGAACTTCTATCTATATCGGGCTACCGAGAAAAGATAGCGGAGGAATGTGTACCTGATCTTCTTTGCAGCCAGTTCTCTGGTCTGAAAAGGTTTCGACGAAGGTGCTCGTTAAACAGCGACGAAATTGCACGAGACACGACGCTATGCTCGGTGCACCGAAACCGACCTATACGAGAGGTTATATAAAATCATATATACGTATATATTATAGAATATAGATACCATCTGAAGGTTAAGCTATAAATGCACGTAATACGAATCATCTCGAGTTAGCGAAATTTCTTTATCTTTTTGCTTTAACGGCAAACTGCATAACGAACGAACGTCGAACATACTCGCTCTATATTTTAGTAAAACAACATAACGATGGAATTACATAAATGTACACTGAAAAAACATTGAATTTGGTTAGCTATTTCGAATATTCGGAGTGAGACGAAACGTGAGAAATTGAAACAGCGTTTTTAGATTCTGCCGTCTATTGCTCAACGCTCATCGATGTGCCTATTATAATTTTGTTCCTCGGTACAACGACCAAACGCGTTTCCATTGAACAATATTGTTCATTTATTTCACGCATATATTTACAAGTATTGAGAAAACTAATTTTATTTGTTAAAAATCTAGCGTAAATCTATGTTTACGTACTGCGAAAATCAATATCCTAACCGTTCCGCGGAATTAATCGTTTGTATATTAATTTTATCTTGACATCGGGAAAATGTTTGCGGAGGAGGAAGAGGACAATTGGTCGTGGAAAGACTGCGCTCTTGAGCAAAGGCTGTCTAATAAAAGGATAGCCTGGATCGAGAGGTCGGAGCACCGGGGCACAGGATTATCAGCCACGAAATCTGCATAGGCAAAAGTCGTGAACCATTAAAGTGGTCGGTTTAAAGGCGATTTTATAGCGTCCGTAAACCATCGCGAACCGGGCATGGCGTTCGTATTACGCAAGGATTAGAATCAGGATACGGTCAGCAGGTGTCCTCCGTGATCACGCCAAACGTAACAAGATACCCTCTCGAAGCGAAATAAACGTCATTGCGTAAGGTCGCGAAATCACGGTATTCGAAACTGTCTATACTTTCTTTTGCTCGATAGAATCAAATCACTACACGTCCAAGCAAAACCTACCATCCTCTCTCATATCGATCAATATTCCTGAAAGGCAACCTCGCGAATCGCATCTCCGGAATACAAATTCGTTCCAAAATACCACAAACCGACACGCGTCTACGTAGAAAACCTCTCCCGGAGACAAAGGGTGAACCAAAAATCGTAAACGGCAAATAAATAAAAATAATCGTAACGGCAAAGTGAATCGTTTGCTGTTAAACGCGATAAAACCGCTGTACCAGAGTAATTCGACAAAAAGATGATGAAAAGGGGAAAAAAGGGGTATCGGATCGAATCGAGGGGTTTAGTCATTGAGAAAACTGTTTCGCCACAGATCGTCTCCGCCTCCGAAGGACGAGCGGAGTCGCAAAAAGATGGGCCAAAGAAGCGTCGAAGGAAACGAAGGCCGCGCGTGCATGCGAGAGAATAGAAGTGATGTGATGTGAAGGGAAGGGAAGGGAAGGGAAGGGAAGGGAAGGGAAGGCAAGGCAAGGCAAGGCAAGGCAAGGCAAGGCAAGGCAAGGCAAGGCAAGGCAAGGCAAGGGAAGGCAAAGGAAGGGAAGGCAAGGGAAGGCAAGGGAAGGGAAGTGAAGCGAAATGAAGCGAAATGAAGAAGAGAGAAGAGGAGAGAAGAAAAGAGAAGAGAAGAAAAGGGAAGAAAAGGGAAGAGAAAAGGAGGCGGGAGAAGCGGAGGCGAGAACCGAGAACGATAGGCAAAGGAAATCGAATATCGTTGTTGCTGTACTCTCCGGGGATCCGATCGTGGCCCGATACTCGTAGCATCTCGCGGCGTGAATCCTGGCTGATTTATATTTCCAGGAAATAAAGGAGTGATTTAGCGGTGTCGGCGAGCTATTGTAAATCGACTTGCGCAGGTGCTTCCGCTTTTGGTGGACGAAACGATTGACCGAAAACGCACTAGACCGGCCAAATAAAATTATCGACAGGGCTCGGGTGCCCTTTTCGCCACGCGCTACTGCGGATGGATGGGAAACTCGGTTGATATGTATTCGCACAATCGCGATAATGAATCGTAAGAGGAGTATTATGCCTGTTACGCGGCCGTTTATTGCCGTGTTACGTTCCTACCGTGTCGCGAAGCGAGCAACGATGCGAAATTATCCATCAGATTAGAACGGTCAGTTTAAGGAGGAAATTATTAGCACGTAAGATGTTTGATTGGTGGTACGCGGCCTAACAAATTCGAAATTATATGAAAATCGATCACCGACTTACAGATCGACTTGTCGTGCAAAATGTCACGCTCCGGTGATTCTCGCTAGACAAACACCCACGAGGAAACTTGAACGAACAGAGAGATCGGACTTACCTGAAACACAAGAAAAACAATCGCTCGTTGATATACGGTAAAACGCAACGAACGTTTATGACGCGTTTATGAAAGACATCCCGTTCTTTAACTAATATTCCAGTCGATATTACGCGTCGATTGCATTTCATTGTGTCGCGCAGTCGAGGATTATTATTCTATACCGTACTTATCGCTAATCCATAAGGGATCTATTTAAACCTGCGATACGTGGCTCCCGGATAAAGTAATCGCGATAATCTTAATCGAACGAACGAACAGACAAAAGATTTTGGAAATTGGATTTGATGAAAAATCGCTTCTCCGAATGATCATAGTCGCGTACAGAAATGCATATCCTGCAATTTGATAAACTCGAGGAAACGGACAGAGTGCAGTAGACGAATGTCTACAACAAACAACAGGATTATAAGAGAATACGTACATAGTATGAGCAAGCGAGCAATTGGACAACCATAAATAAAGTTGCGTGAAATTAAGAAACGCCTCGTAACGCAACCGTTTGAAAGCCGATGGAACCAGAGGAATGGGAATTTACGCGTGCACCCACAGTGTCCATGACCTTTTCTACTTTGCGGCGGGTCGGTAGGTAAGCAGTTTCTCCACGAAACGAACACGCGACCGATTAGCTGACGTTTTAACGTTCTCGGATAACGTCGAACCTGATGGAAGAAAATCACCGACCGCTACTAAGGACACGATGCGAACAGCGGACAGCGAACGATGCCTACCGAATATACTTTCGGGCGACGATGGATAGTCGAAATCGATTTATACGATAGTTAATCGAGTAATTACGACTTGTGGCTGGTGAAAATATCGGGATTGTTGAGGAACGTTTGTTTCTTGGTAGATGTAAATGCAAAAGTTGGAATATTTCGAAAATAAATATGTAATTCGGACCGTTTCGACGATTACCGGTATGTTTGTGATTATTAGATAGTCTCGTGATTAGAGCTAAATATTGGAGGTAAGTAGGTATATATAAGTAAAAGGTACATGCGTATATAACGAGTGCGTGAGAGATCGATCTTCGTGTCTATTTTCATTTTTGATTAATTCTACAAAGACTTTACGATTTGTTGCATTCACCTAAATAGATAGAAATATACGATTCCGCTGTTTTCCCCGCCTTACTTACTCATTTTTCAGAAATTTATTTTTCTTGTACATTCTAATTTAATGTAGCAACAACTTTGCCAGCTTTACCATCGAGTGCATAGAAGCGATTTGACGAAACGAAACGATAAAATCACCAAAAATATTCATCGGGGAATCGACGTTTTTCCATCGATGCTTCTGGCTGTAGCTTGCGTGAAATAAAGTCCAAGAGTTTCTTATCCATCGATTTGCCACGCTACAAAGTAAGATGAGAGATACGCAAGAAACGAACGATCCAGCTACAACGAGACGATCACACCTTACGCAAAGCGACTTATCGATCAGCTTTTTGTCGAATTTGTAGAAAGCTTGGCGAAGCGGAAGTCGTCGAACGATCGCGAAACGAACATCGTCTGCCCGTTCTTCGTCACGCTGCCATCACGTAGTCCTTTTTCACGATGAAACGGCGAACCAACGTTTCTTGCATGCGAGTGCACGTCGAAGAATTGCATGCACGCCTTACCAAATCGAGGGGGCTCGGTAACGATCCTTGCCGGTCGAGCCTCGTAGCTTGCAGCGGAGTAAGAAAGTCGCGAATCGCTTTAATTCCAATACGTGCTTGTGCAAAATCGAAATGATCGTTTCGTGCAGCGTGTCAGTTCCACACGCGCAAAGGCTCAAGCTGCTGGAAACGTGTCTCCTATAACGTCTCCTTCTCTGTACGCTCCTCGTCGAACGAAGCTCGTTAAAACGAAATGCGTACATCTAAAGGGAATTGCCCCGTCGCCGGCAGCCGAGAATCTTATCCGAAGATGTCCAAGCAGCTTGGAGGGGCAGCGGCAATTTCTTACCTATTTCGACCGAAGAAATTCGTTGGAGAAGCAGGGGCGGACTTGGCGCGTTATTAACACGCGGTCGAAGCGAGATATTTAAGAAACGGTTGGCAAAACGGAGGACGGCGCGCGGTGGTCGATTTCGATTCGGTTCCATCGTGTCGCGTCGTATCGCGTCGTATCGCGTCGCGGGCGGCGGCATTTTTTATTCGCTCACCCATTCCCAACCGTACCAGCCCTTCTTCTTCGCGAAAAGGAGAAACGCGTTTAAAGGCGACTCGACTCGGCATTCCCGCTCGCGCTGCAATCGCTATGCGCGTTCTTAATAAGATGCCCCGAGAGACGCGACGAGAAGAACTAAATCGTCCTTTTCTGCTTCGCGATCCGTTAAAAGGGAAGCCTGAATGAGAGAACTCGAAGACGAGTCGAAACGAAGAAACCGTGTTCTACGTGGGCCACATCCACGATCGGTTGCCTCGGGAAGAAACCGGGAAGAACCACCGCGACGTGGTCTGCATTTGCATTTTAAATACGCCCGACATATCCACGCAACCCACCAAATTGTCCGTTTCCCCCTCCTGCCCTTTTCTTTCTTTTTCCTTTTCTCTCTTTTTGCGGCAGACGGCATTTCTCTCTCTCTCAAGAAGAAACGAATCGTTGCCAAATTCTTCGGTCGAAAATATTCCGTCTTTCGATATATGACATATTCCCGTCTCGTGCATCCCTTCTTTTCGTCGATTCTCGTCGATTCTCGTCGATTCTCGTCGATCAACCCTACCCAATAAACAAACATGTATGCGGGGCCGTTCATGGATCTACGAACGGCAGGTTTTCAAAGATTCATGGATTCACCGCGAGGGACGACGCGACGTGGACGCGACGACTCGAAAGGATCCATAGTCGGCATTATGCGATTCCTCTAAGCGAGCCACGGTGCACGTGCGTGTATACTTATACGATCAGCGTCCATCGAGATCTACACGATCGAACCATGCTGATCTCGGTTGACGTGGACAAAGCGGCACCGCTTGTGTACGCGCATGCGTCGCATACTGTATACAGTTATATACTGTATCCGGAGAAACAGATTGCCGGTATCCGAGGAATATGGGCAAGTAAATCGAAGCAAGGCAAGTAACGAGAAAAGCAATCGTATTCTTTATTCCTTTATTCCTTTATTCTTCTTTTTTCCTTTTCTTCCTTCGTTAATCGTCCTACGAGATTAGTAGATACGACTTGATTTCTATCCAAGATTTCGCTTCTTTTCTTAATGTCTCGCGATAACGAGTCGCGCAATGAAACACGTTCTGGGTGGCGAAGTTGGTTCAAAAACGAAGTAGAGATCCGAGTAAAGAGCATCGTTCGGGGAAGAAGATTATCTACGTTACACGATCCTTACTTGTTCTGCGTTTTGCTCTCGTTACTACACCATTCTGATCTCCCGAGAAATAAGATCGAACGCACCGGAGAAATGTACGAACGAACGATTCGTCGGCAACAGGAGTGAAACGAACGGTGAAATTGATCGGTTGTGTTGGCGGCGATTGCAAGGAGGATATCAATCTGCCAGTTCACCCTTAAAACCAGGACAAGTCGGAGACTGCACGGAAATCGAAAGATCTTCGACATAATACGCGCGCATACGTGCGAAAACTTTGGTGACACTGGTAAAAGTAAGGATTTCAGGTATACCTATAATATCCGTATAACCCGGGTCTGAGAAATACGTACCCGATGATCCCTTTGTTAAATCGAAATTATCGAATTAGGTATTAACGATCATTTTATTTTATTTTATTTTTTTTTTTTTTTTTCGTTATTTAGTTTTCGTTATTTTCGAGTCGATCGATTCTGCTCGATTAACAGAAATGTGCATCGATCGACAGATCGCGGGCGCGTGCCTGGTCGTTGGAAAAAATTCCACCAAAGATCCGCAAATACAGTTGGATCCCGTTCGCGTTATAACCATCGCGAGCGTTTGCTTTTTAATCAAGCCTACCGGCGACGTACAAACGCGACTTTTGCGCGCGCCTTCGATGGAAAACGATACGAGCGAGGGAGCAACACGATGGGGATACGAGAGGCCGCCACGTCGCACCGGGGCTCGGACTTCGGGCTAGCAATTAACTCCCACCGATAAACCGGCGGCTTGTTTCGTCGCTCGAATTAATTTCCTCGGTGAGCGATAACGACATCGCCTCCCCGCCTGTTCGATTCGCTGATCGATCGCCGGCAGATCGAGCGCTACTCGGATCGTTTTTTCGCGGGTTCTTTCGCGAAATTTAACGAATAGCAGCGGGGAAAAGAAACCGTCAGCCTCTTATCCGTCTCTAGTCCGAGAACCGTTTTTGTTTGCTCGTGCTTTCCACGCGACACGGACATGGAATGTGTGCCCTGTAATTATCGATGATACGCATTTTGTCAGCGACGAGAACTTTCGTTTCGTAACTTGAACGCTTGTTAACGGGAGAGGTAGATCCGTCGAATGGACATATCGATTTATCGATGGAAGAAATTTCTGTTAGCTGCGATCGAGTTATTCTTTACGATGTTTAGCCGCGGTTTTAGAACGTGCAAGTTCTCCTGGTATCATCAGACATCGATATTAATTGTTAACGTGACGATAGTTACGCTTGATTAAGCGGAACGACGAGAGAATTTATCAGATTTATACAACGGCAAATATATCTACGTGTCCGTTCGAGAAAGGTGGTCAAATTGGTAGAACCGTAGAACGTACTACGTTGCATCCGTGAAGAAGATACGATACTGAAAATGTTCTCTTTGAATCGTCGATCTGTCTCTTTTCGCATTATTCGACATTTTTCCTCGAACAATTTCCTGTTTTCTACGAAGTAACTGATATCGCGATCGTCGACGAATCTGTCAGAAACGAAAACAACCGAACAGATAGATAAATGGCTTTTGAATAAATTTACGTTTCAGATTTGCGGTACGCGAAACTCTGTACGACTAAATGACAAACACTGTACGAACGCGATTCACGATATCACACCACTCACCTTGTATCGATATCTGCCCAGCCAACCTTCCTTCACCCTGAATCCTGCAGCAACTCGCATATTGAAAGATAGTCCAGCAGTGACAGAACGTTGCTAACAGGAACGAAACCCGTCGACTTTCAACGGCGCAGTAAATCAAATTGAGATTTCAAACGAGTTGCCGTGGCAACTTGTCTGTGTCATCGAATCGTGTCAGATAAGAGGATCGAGTTATAAATACCGTGCAGGAAAAACCGAGCACCACGAGTGCAAGTACGCGCCACAGCGAAGAAACCAACACCACGCGGCAACGAACGTTCTGCCGGTGTCGATAAGTGTTTGTCGGGACTTTAGTCGCGACGTTCGAATCGTCGTCTACTTCTCCAGATCGAATTCTGCGGTAAAATCTGCCGATACAGGGCTTCTGAAAAGATAGTCGGAATGTTTCGGAGAAGAATAATACCAGAACCGAAGACATCAGACGAAAGAAACTAGACGAGCAGCAACGGAAAATTCATGCGGAACAAATTATTTCAGATAAGTGAAGAGAAACCTTAATTATCGAATATACGGAAAGAGTCGGCAACTGTTCCTATAGCAACGTAAGCGCGTACAAATGACAATTATTAACAATCTCTATAACGTCGATTACAGGAAACCAATGAAATCAGTAGGTTAAGAATATTCTTGTAGAAGATGAAATTGTGAAAAGTAAGCGGCTTATCCCATCGTTCCTGCTGACACGGAATGTACATCGTTGATACCAAGTATTTTGCACTGTTATTACGTTATGTCGTAGAAAGTAGGGATAAGAGACAGAAATGAAAGAATGCGACCTGCAAAATTCCTCGTAGAAATTTCAATAGCTGGAAGAAAGATTTTAACAAAAGCAGATAAACGAATATCCTTCGACAGCTTGCGTATATTGTAGGATATATTAGTTTATTATTACCTATTAGTTGGAGATTATAACGTTTCGTAGTCTCTGTTACAAGCACTCGATATATTTATGATAGAGCGTACGGCAGGACTAAGTATGTAGGGTGTAAGTAAGGTCGAAAGGGGCGTATCGTTCAAATACGGACGTATCGCCATGGGTATACGGTTAAGGTTAACGTATGAGAAAAAAGAGGAAAGGGAGGAGCAGGATGGTAAAGGAAGGAGAATAAAAAGAAGCGGAAGGAGAAGAAGAACGAAGAAGAGTCGATGTCGATGGCAACGGAGGCTTATCTCCATCCGAGGCCGGTAGCGAGACGGTCTGTGCCGGTATATACGTTCGTGTTTATACCGACTTGTCTATTCGTCAAACGGTCTTTTCTACCGGGCTTCGCTCGTCATCCGGCTAATCGTCTTCGAGGATCAGGGATCGTCCGCAGCCTTTTGCGGGGCCGTCACGCGTTGGATGTGGCCTAACGGTATACGTACATTGCCGCGCCGTGCCGCGATCCTGGCAACTAAGGACGCGTCCACGTATCGCCTTCCACGAAGGACACGCGCACCGACCAGAGCGCTCTGGCAGATCTGGCGGATCATCGGGGCTGTTCATCTTGGAACGCGACACGCTCGTGCAAGTGTCGCGGTAACGATTATAAGGGATACGAGTGTACGCGGAGTATACGCAAGCTGTGGAACGCAAGGGACGTGGAAACTCGCCGACAGTTCGAGAAGGAACAACGTGTCCGGCTTCGTTCTATTATAGCTTAAGGGCGTCTCCTTCTGGTAAATGCGGTGTTAACCTTTTCCTTGCGAGAAGTCCGCGCCGCGCTCTTCCGTTAACAGCCCCCGTCTGGTTACATAATCCTCTGATAGGATCGACCGAGGAGATTGCCACGTTTATCGTACCGATGTGAAAATAATTCGAACAAAAGAAAAAACGTTGTAACATTTGCCAATTCTCCGAATTTCTGAAGAATTCCAAACTTCGCGGCTGTGGTTTTTCCTTGCTCTTGTATCTTATTCCCCCCTCCCCCCCCCCCAAAAAAAACCTGCTGAAACTGCAAACCAATATTTCGTCGGACATTGTATACGTGAAAATATAACGATCGACGTTGTGTCTGCTCTCTGATCGTGTAAAATCAACTACTCTAGAGAAATGTAGCTAACCTAAATTTAAAAATATCGCCTTTCATCGTTCTAGAATATATAACTTAAAATACAACTGGAATCTACGAGCCTTTGTCAAAGATGCACGAGCTTGTTCGCCACTTGAAATGCATGCGGTTGGGAAACGAAATCGAAGGAACCTTCGAAGGCACTTTCGATTCGTTCTGGATTTGCGGCGGCCTCTGCTTTACAGCTACGACTCTCGGCCAGGTGAGAAGGGGTCACCGACGGTGACCCGACTCGAAAGCGAACGCAAAGGAAACTCTAACCGCATCGTCGCATCGCGTCGCCTCGCGGCGAATGGTTTAACGTTTACGTAACGTGTGAGCATCGTTCGATCCTGTTGCGTTTCACAAGACAGGATCGAAGATGAAAGACGAAGACCTGGTCAACGACAATGAGAGTAGAGTGTTTTTCGTAGACTCGGTACAACGTTTCCACGTTTCACGTTTTTGTAATGGAAAAAATTACGAGAAAATGTGCCGGTCCGCTATGAGGATTCGATCGGGGGTTAGGTTTTCGATTGGGGGCGGGGTGTACAGTGGCTGATAACGACACCTTTTACCAACGATAACTAAAGCCTCTTTTTACGACCTCTTATGGAAGCCATAGTTGCGGCAAGAAAGCGCATAATTCCAAGTCGAAAACATTATTCGAAATGTGTGCGACAATCCTGAACACCTACTAATTTCAAACGCAATTTTTATCAAAATAGTTATACGATATTATCGTCAAACCGATATCTTCAAAGGTATATAAATAATTTATATCGCTGTATAACGCGTACAAACAATGAATAATAAAATAAATTGATAAGCGTCAACTTTAACTTCACTTACAGACGCGGTAATGGATACCCACTATCCATTACTACCAACGTCAAACACTCGACGAAAGCGAAACGAACAATCGCTGCATCGCGCGTAAGATTAGAATGTACACGTAGTATCTTGGCCAAGATTTTACTAAAAACTTGTATCTATTTTATATCGGAGTAACAAATGTCCGATAACTGGTAGAAAGAGACGTATACAGGATTTAAAAAACGCAGAAAGTCGTGCGTTATGACTCCGTCTCGGTTACCGACCGACCTTCGGTCAACCACATGAACCAAGACATCCGCCTGAAAGTTGACGAATCGAAGCACTTTGTAACGTGGTGCGAGTGCGCAGAACTTGGTTGATTTGAGGAGCGATCGATATCGGAAAAACAAGTTGGGTTCGTTAGGCAGGCGCCTTGTCGATTCTGTCAGCAAACAGCGTCAGACGAGTTTGAACATTTTTTCCATTCGGTCGCAGAATTGTTCGTTTCGTACTGTGTATTTTCGAATTGGGAAATTAATTTAAGAGTAATAAAAAAATTTGAAACCGACGGCATTTTCGGGATTTCTCTGTTTGCCGTTGGTCTAGGCCCTAAGCCCTAAGAAGAGCGCAAGTCGTGTTGGACAACTTGGCGGCCGTGTTGGGTAAACGCAATTCGCTCTACTCTGTATTTGCGAAAGTGTCCTGCGCGAGCCCTTTTCCTTCATGCGGAATAGTAATACGAATTTGCGTAATTTTCGTCGATCGAGCTCGAGTCCCTTTGTAATATACATATGTATGTAAAAAGACTGGATGTATCGTAAAGGATATTTTAAAGACGATCGGCTGGACGGGCCAACGGAATGCAGGATGCTGCAACAGTCGCACAGCGCATGTGGAAAGGGAGGAGGGGCACGAAATAAAAAGGAAGAAGAGAGACGCGAAATGGACCAAGGGACCCGTTCGAATCGCGAACAATAAATACGCGCGTCTTCTCTCTCGGGAGGGTGCCGTCATTCTCGACAGTCGCCTTCAACTTCAACCTCTTCCTTTTCGTCGACGACGGCGCGGCGCGGCGCGGCGTCGCGTCGCGTCCCATCTTTGTCCAGACCGATCGATCGTTTCTCGGATCGTCCCGATGAAGAAACAAAAGCATAATTTATATCGGGGAAAAAGAAGAAGGAAGCTCGACAAGGATCGTGCCACGGCGTTGCAACGTTCTCGGACAGGAAGGGATATGTCAATCGAAACGAGCTTATTTGATCGATGGCAATAATGTCGGTATTGTTCTGATAAATTATTCCTCTGATATAGGGCCGATACGTTCGATCCAGCTCCGACGTGTACACCGATACGTCAGCTTGACAACAACATCGCACAAAGCGATGCTCTTAAACGGTGATTAGAGACGTTCAAAGTTCAAAGGCTGAGCTTTTGTAGGTACTGTTTTCTCGTTCGACACTTTGGTTCGTGATATTATATACATGATATGTACATGTAGCATCCAGTTGACAATTAGATTAATAAGTAACTACTTGGGTTGGTAATCACGAACGAGAACGAAACAGATGGAAACAGACGTGATGGAGATTACGCGAAATAGATGTTGCGTTATTTAAAAATTGTATATCGACTTGTACGTTTGACAGAATCTCAAGAGAACGCTACGAACGAACAAAACGTGATGAGAAGAGAATCTATTCGATCTATCGTCTCTATTACGATTTATTCAAAATTCCAATCTACTTTGTCACTGTCGTTCAGTTACATTATACATAGAAGTTTAAATTATATTCTATCGCTATAACGAAGAATAATGAACTTGCTTAAAAAGCACGTCCATCGACCAACTAAGCATCGAGTTTCCTTTAACGTAAACCAAGGTAAGAATTTCTTTTCCGAAGAAAATGCTTCTTAATTCCTGGAGGAAAATCGAATTGAGATAACAAAGAGTTACTTTGAGCTGACTGTTCGCAATCGGCGCAATTGTGCGGCAACTGCGTTGTGGCCCTTCCAGCCATGATTTACCAAGCACGATCCATGGGCAGAAGAAGAATGGAACCGCTATAAGGGCAGGGGGAAAGAGAGAGACTCGTAGAAAAGAAGAAGCGAGTCGAATAAGGGCTGCGAGATAACAGAACGCGCCAGCCATTGTCCAGCGTGGACAATGCAAGGCTGCTGGATTATACGCTAGGAGCTGGAAGCAATCTACATCTTCAACGATGTATCATAGCGCGCGTGTTCCGATGGAACATCTCCTGGCACTCAACGCCAGAACTTGTTCCATCGTTTTCGATCTCCCTCTCTCCCTCTCTCCCTCTCTCCATCTCTCCCTCTCCTTCTTCCGCTCACACGTTTATATATCGAGTTACGTTATATTACAAGGTATGCGTTGTTGTCGCGTCCAATCGAAAGTACGACGAGATATATGTTCGAAATAGATTTTCTGTCGAGTGCTGTCGAGTATTATCGTGGAGAAAAACGAACGAAAGATGGAACTGCATTCGTCCTACGATTTGGTTGAAAGAATTCTGCGTATTTAAGGTGGATGTTTTAACGAAAACGAGTGTATTCGCGGTATGTAAAGAGTATGAAGAGTAAAAAGAGTAAAAAGAGTAGCGTATATCGAGCGAATCAAAGTAAATGAAATAAATTTCAATAAAATGTCCGATCGCTTTTTCCAACAATTTTCATATACGATGCGCAAAGTACACTCGTATATGTAGAAACAACGAAATTTCTCCAGATTCAGCGCGTCACGAAATTTGACGTATCAGGTGGTATTTTAGCGATAGCCGAGGAAGAGCGCCGGTCACTGTGACTAGCGAATTCCCGGTTCCGTGTGAACACCTGGACGTATACCTGAGAAGATGGCGTCGCGGATAACATCGTCTTGCCTTTGTCGGACTGTTCATCGGGACGATCTATGGCACCTTTCGCACGATGCCACCTTTACATCATCATCGCGGTCAGGTAGCTACCATATACTTTAGTGAAACGATATAGCTGGTACTCTGCTACACCGAAAATATTTTCGTACGTAGGTTCCTTGGTTCGTGTATTTCATTTTACGACGAAATATTTCGATCAAGAATATGTTTCATTTTGCAGGAAAAGTATCCGCCACCGTCAAGTATTTGACACCGTCATCGCGTCTATAACCAGAAGATGTTTCAAATTTATAATAATCCTACTCCGTATCAGAAGCGACGATCGTGTATCTTTTACACGTTGAATTGCGTTCCCTTGAACGACAATTTCATTTTCTTTGTTAATAATCTTTACATTGCAATTCTTATCGAGAGGAAAATATTCGATATAGAAGGAAAACTAGAATGAAAACGCTTTGTTACAGGTTGAAAATTGTACAAATTTCAATAATCTGTTGCCACGTATTGCCAAGGCAAATGCTGCTCTTGAAACATTACATTCTAGTACCTATATACTTTCTCGGTAGAATTACTTAGCGAATACGATTCGATCGGTATCGACGATGCGATATCGATGTGATACGTGGTCCAAAAAATGTCATGTACTACGTTATAAAGTAATCGTGTTTCAACATTACCATCGTTGTCGAACGATGTTGCTTGCAAGGCAGTAAGTAGTAATCTCGTCGATTACTATCGAGTTCGAACGCTATGCTTCAATCTTTTTTTCACTGTACGAATTGTCGTGGTTGCACGGCTGTTCCTACGCTACCGACTTATTAATCCTCGTTTTTCAAGGCTGCAATACGAAATACACGGCGTGTACGCGTAGCCAGAGGGCCACATTATCAGATGAATCGCATTATCAGATCGGTCTGTAGTCTTGTAATCGCTATCGTCCGTCAGTGCGTGAAGAGAGTGTGAGTGTGAATGTCGGTGACAAGCAACTGCTGTGTTGCCACTTGCATTTTGCGTTGTAACCCAACGTGTTCGCTATTGCTTGCGGAAATTACATGGATAATTTCATTCTTTCTTTCGTCGTGTACACTTTCCCGCATCGTTCCACAACTTGTTGCCGAGGAATCGAAAAACAGAGTCCCGCGTGCCAGTAGCGGCAGAGTTTCATCGAGCTGGAGGAGGAACGATGGTGAACGACAGCGATTTGCTCTGGCAAGAACGACGCTTCGATCCACAAATGTAGTATACCAGAGCAATTTACAAAGGCCGATACGAAGCGTGGAGAGTTGGAGAGACACGGTGCGTGGAGTGTGCAGCGTGGACGCAAGTGGCACGTATGCAACTCGTCTGCGAGAGATTCTGAATGCTGGAGTATCCTCTTTCCTCGAACCTCTTAGCGCTATTTAGCGGATCCTTTTACGGGACAGCAGGACCCGACAAGAAAGGAAAGCGCAGCAAACGGACCGAGGCAACAAGCCTCGAAACAACGGGACGAAAAAGAGACCAGGTTTAAGAAAGAGAAACGGAGATGAGAGCATGGTACAACCAGAGACGGAAGAAAGAGAAGAAGAAGAAGAGACGACGGAGGTGGAGTACCAAAATGGCAGTTCGCTCGGCCAATGGCCAATCCAGGGACAAGATAAGCCTTTGTGCCCGTACAGGGGCCTGGGGCAAAGAATCCCCTCGTTTCGGTCTCATATTTCGCGAATCCTGCTATCATATTTTACTCGTTGCCCCCTCCCGGCTCTTTCCTTCCCTCGCGTCTTTCATACCCTTCCACCTTCGGCCCGTCTCTCATTTTTTGCTCTCTCGCTTTTCGGAACCGTCCAGCTCCGTTCTACCTTCTCGATCCCCTCCTCACCCTTCCAGCCACCGTCGATTGTTCGCTGCTCTAGTCGAAACAGGTCCATTGGTTTCGATCGTTCGATGTGCACGGCACCAGGGCGTATTTCTCTGTCTCTTGACGCTCCGCCGTGGTTGAACATCGGTTTCACTCGTTATGTCCATAAGTCGTAGAGCAGCGTTCGTCGACTATATATATATATGTATATACGTATTACGTGTACATATATAATTGCGCGTTCAAGTGGAAATCGAATAATCTCCGTTGTTCAACACCGACAGGTTCCATTCAATTTTAAGGGATGCTAGACACACGTCCCCGATTTCGAACAAGAAAGAGGGAAGAAAGAATCACGCGAGTCGATCGATAAATGTCATGCAGGAGGAGAGCGGAAATTTCTCTTTAAAATTTTCATTTGCGTATTTATGATTCGCTGTCGATTAACTTGCGGCCGTTGAATCGATCCATGACAAAACATTACCAAAAACCCCGACCAACGACCGTTGATCGCCGTCCGACGAATCTCTCGGGGGTAGATGGACAGGATCCAACCGGTTTCAGAAAGCAGACACGAAAGGAAGGACGCGAGCCGGATTAAATTATTTTCACCGGCGAAACTCGTTGTCTCTTCTTGTTCGAATTTCGCTCTGCTTCGCAATTTCGATCTGGTAAATCGATCGAAATTTTCCTGCAATTGTGTTTTCGTCCCTATTAACGATCCCTGTCATTTTTAAGAACAACGTGTAAACTCGTGCGGTTTTTTGGAGAAAAATCTGGCACGGATAGATCCGTCTTTGGCGAGGGGAAATAAAGAAAGAAGGGATTTTTCGGGTAATTATAGAAACTACACGATGCCTTTGTTTACTTCGCAAGATGAAAAGAAAGAAAAGAAAGAGTTGCATCCGACAAATTTAATAAAGTTTTAAAAATTTTTCAAGTTTTTCCGAAACAACGAAAATACTAATCTTTCCGATGAAATTCAAAGGCTAGAAATCTCTGTAGAAGGATACGAGGTATGTTTGTCCAATTGTCCGATATCTTTCCTCGATATCCGTCCGATATCGATCGTTCATGGCCTGGTTATCTGAATCTTATCCGACCTGTTATTACGTATACCAACTACCATCGCCTAGTGTCGCGCTCCACTACTTATAATACGAGCGTGCAACGATAAGATGTAAATAGCAGGGACACGCGTTGTCTGACACACTCTCATGCCTCGCAGTTGATTGACAAGTTTGCGACATTATTACGTATTTAAGAGGAAACGTTTCGCGCAGTGCTATTGTTCAGTGAATACCCTGAACTCCGATTAACCGAACGAAAAATCATAGATGATAGGCCGAACGATACGAATCGACCTATCCCACGACAGGTTCGTACAAACGGAGTTCTACCGTGTTTGAAATTAGTTGAAACCCTATTGGGAAATCCATCTGGAAAAACGAAAACCATATACACTCGTGCAATAATCAACCTCGTAGAACCTTAAAAATCCTTAAACTCCTTCGAATAATAGCCGATACATAGATTTCGATTTCCCGATTCCTCTGACTCGACATCGCAAACCACCAACTAGCCACCGCCACCACTAGCCATTCTTCGTTCTCGCCCATCTTGCAGATATCTGGTGAGCGTGCACAGCTCATTCCCTGTCGATTACATCGACGATTATCGACCGGCAGAATCTCGATTGGCCCTATCTATGCTAGGCCCTTAAGCCTATCTTTTCTCCTCTGCCAGCCGGAAACATGCTTCCTCCATAGCGCGGCGTCAAACAATTAAGGTTGACTTACGCGTGGCTGAGGCGCGTACCAACCGTGTTAAAAGATTAAACGAGTTACCGTCCTTGCCGCGCATCAGATAACGCAATCCGAGGCCCTGTCATCTCGGAAGAATTTACCGGCGACACCGCGGTACCGCGGCACCGCGGCATCGCTGTTCCGGGGGGCACACGGCTTTCAAGCAACAGCTCGCGCTCGCCAGTATCTCTCTGTGTATATACTATCGCCTCGGTGAAATCTCGATTTCCACCGCTGGCAAAGCGTGCCTGATTCAACGCCAACGACTTTTCCACGAAAACGCCTTTGCTTCGTTCGTATCGCTCATCCACATCCACCTTGCGACTCAACAAACTCGAGATTCTTTGCTAATTATCGTCCGCCACGCAATTATCGTTACGCGCATGACAATCGCTTTAACTAGCGTGTACCGATTTTGATCTTTTTCCCAACCTAATAAATTGCCTGGCACGGTAAAGTTTGATGCTTTCCAAAATTGCCTAAATTACAAAGTATCGATTTTCGACTCGATAACATCGACCGCGCGCGAAAATCTCAAATCAGTTGTATCGTAAGTATCTGATACAAAGCACGTGTAAATTATTATCGCGTAACTCGTCTAATAAATAATCACGTTGCTAGTTCTACAAACACGAGCGTAGCAGTTGGATGGTTCGTATGGTGAGTCCGATCGACACGAACATTCGTCTGTAATCTGTGATCTGCGATCTGGCTTAATGATGACCGTGCGGACCATAGCTAGGAACTACTTGTTCCTATACGGTATTGGCGGTCACTGTCGCGTTTCGAGAACACCTCTCGATGGCAGGTTTTAGAAAGAGAAAGGCAGAAACGGTGGAAAGAAGCGAAGAGTTGGCTTACCAGGCATGCAGACGCAACGAAAGGTTCCAGGATCGTCCAGACACGAGCCGTCGTTCTGACAGGGATGGGACTCGCACTCGTTCACGTTTGTCTCGCATCTCGGTCCCGTGAATCCTTGTGCACAGTTGCAGGCGAAAGAGCCAGGTGTGTTTACGCAAATACCATCGTGTTCACAAGGGGATCCTGGAAAAATGCAAGAAAAAAGTTGAAAATATGCTAACAATTTGTTGATTCGTTTGGTTTATCGATGAAAGTATATATATATTAGTTCTTTTCGCGCTTAAGATCAACGAACATCGAGACGGAAACTCGGAAACTCCGGTAATTAGGTAACAGTCGCGAATTGGTGAACGCTTGGTGCATAATAATTAATTATTAACCATGGCAGGAGTCAAAGTGCAGCACGTGGGCGGATGCTCCGTGGGATGGGCAACGAATGCACGATAGCGAGTCTTAATTGGCCAGGTCGACGTAGATTTTAAAGGCGCTGCCGTCAGAGAAAAAGGGAGGAAAGAAGAAAAAGGAATGGATAGATGGATGGATGGGTGGATGGGTGGATGGGTGGACGGACGACGACGACGACGACGACGACGATGACGACGACGACGACGACGACGACGACTACGATGACCATAAGAAGGAAGATGCCTGTCATCCCCGAGAATGAAACTTGTTCCCCGAGAGTGGTCAACGATCCATTTGGACTGCTCGTTTTCTTGAACTTGCGCGGTTAGCGCTAATTGCAACAAGATAATTACCGCTGGCAGCTGTTTCTTCGTCATTCGTGCGTTTCATTGAGTTTCGCTACCGTTTCTTCCTTGAAATATCGGCCTTAATTTAGTTAGTCTTTTCGTTATTTTTGCGAGATTGCTTCTATATCGTGATATTTCGCGACTGTAATTTCATCAGAGTTTTATTCGACAGGCTTGGTTGTAATAAAATTGTAATAAAGCTTGTGCTTTGTATTATCGATATCGTTAAAGCGAATACGCATGGGATGAAACGTAGAAAACATCTTAGAATTTTAGGAAACGCGTTGTAAAAGTACGATCGACGGTTTGATAGAAAAGAAAAAATGGTCGAGATATAAAAACGGGACGAGTGGAAGAAACGATAGTCAATTGTTTAAAGCAAAAGCATTTTTTACCAATCTCCAAGCTTCTACGAATACGCACGCCAATGTTTTAATCTTTGGAATCCCATAGACTTTTTTAGAAAAAGTTTAACGTTGCATACAGCTCTCTCTCTCTCTCTCTCGCTATTCCTTACTTACACAGCTATTATTTACCAGCAATTATTTTAACAGCAATTATACTAACAGCTTTCGTTTTTATATCAAATATATCGTGCGTTCATTTTCGCTTTCGCAGTTTAGTACAGAATCGTGCAAAAATTTTTCTCGATTTTTTCCATTTCTCGTACAATTAATTAGGTGCTTGGCTGAAACTATTTTGAATTATATATGAATATATGGAATATCAAACGCAGTTATAGGGATAAGAAAGAAGATAGGTATCTAGCATCTTCTTCCTCGTTAATAGGATATTAATAGAAAAATCAGAATAATCTTCTTTTACGACATACGAGGCTAGTGCGAGGTCGTTATATCTATCCTTTATCATCGCGTTTATATCATTAAAAGGTACAGTTATGGGAAAAGATATAAATCGTTTAATAATCAGTCTCGTTACGAGCTAAATTCTTAGTGACTCGGTGGGATTTATTAGCGTAAGTACGGCAATCCTCTCTCTACTTTCACCGAAAGACAAACAAATCGACGCAGACTTTTGTGCACGCGCTTATCACACACGCACAACGCTTTATCGCTGTTGATTTCCACGTCATGATAATTGAGAGAGAGAGAGAGAGAGAGAGAGAGAGAGAGAGCTTTGTGACTATCGCGAATTATAGGTTTTAGCCAAGTTTCAATGCACTTGAAAATCTGCGATCAAAAATCCCCGGTGAATCACTCGGTGAATCGTTCGATACCGTGTTACACGTCGTTCCTTAGCATACAACGCGCGTGGCATTCGAAAAGAAACATGGGGACCTGGTTACGGTTCGTTCGCGAGGCAACGCGTACAACGATTACTAGTGATATTTATGAGGTTTTTGAACAACTAAAGCGATATGGTCGCTCGCGGCACGGTCGGATGCCGCTCTCGTGTAACTCAACGATGGTTTTTCCAACTCTGCGTCGCAATTGCTGTCGCCGCGCGCGATGTTTCACGAAGGGACGTGGAAGAGGAAAGAAAAAGCGGAAGGCGAGGGGTGTACGCGTGTTACCGGGTAACCGGGGGCGGCAAGAAACGCATTGCTGGGTCGTGTCGGCGACAGAGTGCGAGCCGCGAGAAACGAACAGACGACGAATAGGTGGACGAGACGACGCGACCAACAATCTTCAAGGACGGTGGGCATCGGTGTTGTCGACAGATGATGAAAGAAAACGATACTTGAAGTTGAACGGTGTGGATGCGAGGGAGGTAGGTAGGTGGATGACTACCACACGGTGCTATGGCGGCTCTGTCCTCGAGGTAGCTTTAATTAAGCGCGACAAGTATATTTTGTCGTTTCTAGAGAATGGTTATTAGAAGAAATATGGGGAAGTTTATTGGCAAGCAAAGATGGCAGGTGATATTCGGTACTAGTTTCGGCTATACTCGCGAAAGGTATCGATGGCGAATCGAGACGAAATTTAACGGGCAAGATCATGTTGCTAGTGCCGGGAAACGATGTGTATGGTACATCAAGTTCCTAGATGTATGTAACAGAACATGGTCGCTATCGAACGCGCTGTTAAATTTACATCGAGTATACATCGAATCTACGGTTAAAAAGAGAATAGCTTGCCACAGAGAATGAATCTGTGCGTAAAACGCAAATAAACGTGATAGACGGAAGCGAACGGAAGTAGTGCACCGAAAGAGAACACCGACGAGACGCTTCGGTCAGCGATTCGGTTAATCGCGACCGCTTGGAGAACTCGCCTTTGACGAGGCTCGATCGCCGACGAGTACGAGAAGGTTCAGCCGGCGTTCTCGAATATAATATCACGGATAATCGATCAATTGCACTCTCGACGTCGAAGCGCAGTTTACGAGTTTTGTTGAGTCGCCGCGCCGGAACGCGCCGAAACGCGTCCAAACGCGTCCAAACACGCCGAAACGCGTCCAAACGCGCCGAAGCGCATTGGTCGGTAGCGCTTTTTGCCCGATCTGTCTGCGACGATGAGAGACGCTGGCTCCGAGAGGAGCTGCTCTCGAGGAACTTAATCTACCAGAAAATATGCAATTTAGATAATAACAGAGCACAGGCTGGAGCGCGAGATCATTATGGTTATTATCAAACTTAAAATAACAATTTAGCGTTTAATTAGATTGGTTGGTGCTTCGCTGCCACCGTTGCGTTCCCTTGAGAAAAGATCAGACCACGGGAAATGTCTCTTTTCAGGCCTCCACTTACTTTCAGGTAAAACGTTATTACCGACCTTCTGTCCTGCAACCTGCGCAGCGATATCGTGGAAGAATCGACGGATTCTACGCCATTTGTCGGCTTTCATATTTTTGTAATTCGCAACTTGCGAAGGACGTTTTCCGTAAAACAGACGCTTTAGAATACTGAAAATCGGTAACAATTGTAAAGGCCAATTCGATTGGTGGAAAGATGGTGCAAGCATTCCCGACGATCGGGTCAGGTATACGAACTCCTTGTGCCTCGTATCGGCTTACCCCATTGTCAGGCCAACGTTGCCAAATTTCGGTGTAACAATGGCTCTTTGTTTAGCGGACAGGTAGCGAACGGAGGCCCGGTTCCTCCTGATTCTGAGCCGAGAGATCCGGCTGAGTCGACTTTGGCTCTAAAACGAAGAAGGTGAGGAAGCGGGTTTCGAGCACCGGCACGGAGCTTGATTCACGAAGGAAAAGGGATTTCGTTACAGGTTACCGCGTTGTTTGCGCTGGCACGCGATCATCGGACTCGCGGAACTCACGCCAAGTGCCCGTTACGCGAATACAAGCGAAGAAAAAGGGAAGGAATTTGATCGCCGAGCCGATTTTTCCGAGAATTCTCCTCGAAACTATCTACGACAACTTGTACGGAGTAGATTTTTATACAAAACAGACACTTCAATTCGTGCGAGTGTTGGTAATTACGCGTTCGACAGACCTTTAGATTACGATCGACGCGTGGTTACGAAATATTTTTCCTTCAACGTTTAATTTAGTTTGTAATTTTTGCTCGTTTACGTCGACTCAACTCGGCTAACGGATACGAATATTCGTCCGATCGTGAAAAGACGGTGTAGACGGTGGATCGTTCGACTGCTCGATTCTTCGTTGACTTTTGCCCTGATTCGGCCACGTCGCCTCGTTCTTTGCGTCGAACAGACGCGCGTGCTAATTTCCACGTGCGAGTCACTCGACTGTCGATTCTTACGTAGTTACGGCAACTTGGACGGTGCAAAAATCCTATGTATCCGTAAGATACTAGCTATAAAATACTACGTAGAGTAAATACGATTAGACCCGAAATACAATCTCAAATACAATCAGACAGATACTCGGAATTGCTCGTATTCCGTCCATTCGATGTACATTCGATTGCCATTCGAGCCAGCAACAATCTTTACGTATCTACTTACGTACTACGTATATCTACGTCGTAAAAACGAAATCGACTGTCCAAACCGGATTGCCTAACCCGCGCGACTTCGCCATCTCCCTTTGACCGTGGCATCGCCATCCTCGCGACCACTTCACCTCGCTTGGAAATTAAGACCGCTCGCTCCTGATCCGAGTTCGATCGACGCTGAACCGAGCAAGGGAGTAACGAAAAAGCACCGGAATAAAAGGGGAGAGGTGGCGCGATCCACGACACGCGAGGTACTTTCGCATGGCCGCGTCGCTGAGCTGTCACACGAATTATGACGTCTCGACGGTGTCACGTTCGCGCGGGCTTTTGGCGGCCGCGAACATGGCCGGACCAATGTAATTCGACACCGGACAAGAACAACCCGGTTTGCGGCGGTGGTCCTTCGTTGAAAACGGGCCGACATTTTCGGAGATGCGGCGTAAATATTTATAGCGTTACTTAACGATACACACGCGACAAAGAACTTATTTCTTCTTCTCGTTCGCGACTCGTCCGATCTTCTCCGGACGAATTGCAAGAAGATGAGCGACGAAACGGAATTATCTCGCGGGCAGAATAAATTGTCTTGTTCTTCGAAATTATCCGATCTCGCTGGGGATGCTTTTCCTTTGCGGCAGTCGCATACGAAAAACTCGTTATATACCGTGCCGTGCGATCATCGAAGAAGAGCGAAATTTCGACGAATCGAGTTTTCTCGCGAATAAAATTGCAATTAACCGAAGTAAGATTGCAATCGTTAAACTGTTTCGTTGTGGGCAAATTTTTGTATTAAAGTAAGAAAGAAAAAACACGAGTCGAAGATGGACGAGGCGATGTGAAGAAAAAAAGGGTGCAGTGAATTGGTCAGAGTAAATGAATCACGGTAGTACATGTTATACGCGTAACGAGCGCGCGATTAAGTAACTGTAATAGGTTGGCATAGTGAAAGTCGAGGTAACGGAGATTCGAACATTCTGATAGTTTTGGCGAACGTTCGGTATCATAATAAAAGTTTGATTTTACGATTCAAGGTATCGATGATCTTCGAAGAAGAATTTGTTGAAAACGTTTAGTTCGAATTTACGTAGGGACTGGATAGTTCGAATCGGTCGAACGATAGTTCCATCGTCGCCTGTAGAGATTATACGGATACACGTCCCGGCTGTACGGTTCTTTCGTCGCTGATGATAATTTTTGCTTGCCCGAGTCCGAGGGCCCACGATACGCGGCCGACGAAGAAGAACGAGAAGGAAAACGACAAGTAAAAGAGACGATAGAAGAAGAAAAAGGAAGAAGGAGACGCGTCTTTGAGTAACGTCTTCCTAATTACAATCCTCTCGTTCGAAGCAAGACGCACGACGTGTTCCCCGTCTACCGTCCAAAACGAACGGGTTTCCGAATAGGGCTGGCTCTCGTCCAGAAAAACTGGCATCCTTGATTCGTTATGCGGCTACAAAAAGGCTTTAACGGTCGAAATATGGTGCAGGGTAGTCGGTCGGCTCGACAGGGGCCTGCTTTCTCCCTATGGAGCTATACGTATGTACGCGACTATTTCATTCGGTAGCAGCGGTTGGTCAATCGCTCGGTTCGAGAAGAATAAGATACGAAAAGGCAAGAATCGTGAGTGACCGTGCACGAAAGAGAAACTGCAAGAAACTAAAGATCCGGCAGATTGATTGCCCGGTTGGACGTGACGCCGCGCGAATGTTTGCTAAATTACTGCCCGAGGTTGGAGGGAGCTACGCAAGCGTGTTCCGCGCGCGTTTAATGAAATACAGAAAATGAATCGTGATCGCGGTCGTTACGCGGCTTCGTAATGACGGCACGCCTATAAACAGTGTCCCCCACCTCCCCCGGCTCTCCATCGAGGCAAACGAGCCCGATTGTTAACGTTCAACCCCGAAATCCGCTTGATTCCGCCGTGTGGTTGTGATTAACGCGCCGGAGAAACACGACCGAGGATCCTTATATACTAACGCGAGAGAGTCTATCTGTCATTTTGCAGAGAGATACGGATGTCTGTGCGAAGTAGAGAAGAGAAAGAAGAAGGAAGAGAAGCAAGGGGAGTATACGAAGCAAGTGTTTCTCATTATTAATGAAGTGTGTTTGTCTGGAACGAAACGTATTAACCGGTGCGCGCTCACCTACGGCAGGGCAGACCGCGCGTATTTATTATCGAGCCCTTCGAATAAAAGGGGTTTGCTTACGATTCGACTGCTTTTTCTACTTCGTCTTCTTCTTCCCCTCCCCCCTCCATTTTCTTTTTTTTTTTTTTTTATCGCAACGTTTCCCGGCTACGCTTCGTCGATCGTACGTTGAATATTCGAATTACGGTTTTCGACGATGAACCGGACGCAAGTGTCTATTCGCTGATTTCGCTTTGTTGGCACCTCCGACAGATCGGCGGTATGGATTGTCCGCACTTGCGATTGCAATTGAAATTCTACCGAGAAAACATATGGTTTGAAAAACGATGAGAAACCCGCCGAAACTTTCGAGTACGATCTTTCTCGTCTTTACGCGTCTCGCTGAACAACAGTTGCTCCAACTACTCCGTAATGGGACGTGAGTTTTAATTGACTGTAAGAAAAAAAAGTTAATAAAACGTTCGATATCGTGCGTTGCCAATGAGTGATCGAAACGATAGACGATCAGATACTGTGCGCTATGCTGTATAGGTGGATAAAAAGCTTCTACGCCAACCTCTTTTTCCAACTCTATTATCCAATAAGGTAAAACATTAACCACCGATATTAAAATAGAGCGTTATAGGACAAAAAGGCGATCCACGTTTTTTCGTACAGCCTGCAGGTTTGATCGACCGTGTTTCGCGTTGGCGATGCTTAACCTCTCTCGTTACCATGACGATTACCATTTTTCATGGTTTACGGGTGATCGAGCACGGCCACGGCCGTCTTTTCTTTATTTCCGTGTCAACGTGACGCCACCGTGGGATTGACAGCGCGTTCCATGCGGCGCAATATCATAAATCGAATTCCAGCTGATTCCTGATAATGTGGCGAGATAAACCACGCCAGACGGAGTCGGCTTACGTATGTACGTAGGTAGGGTACAGCGAGAAAACCGTCGAGATGTGCGGGCCCCGCGCCGGCCCCATGCTGGCTTTTCGATTCTCCACCGTACTATTAATTAAACCGCGACTACTGCCTGTCCACCGGTTAATTAGGAATCCATTTACCGGTACTCCACCAATACCATTTTTCGTTTTTCAATTCTCTCCGGATTACAGGTTTGAAATGTTTAATAAATTAATAAGTTTCGAAAACCATTTCAAAGAATTTCGGAAACTTGAATTTCGCGGTTGCTGACTGCCTGGATCGGTGTTAACGGCACCATTCTCCTTACGATTTCGCGTAACTTTGCAAACGACCGGATATATTTACATAGGATGAAACGAATAAAACGGTTCCCGTAAAATTCAGCGAAATTTGATTTTTATCTGGCACGCAATTTCGGCGTTACACATCATAACGCGTTGCGTTGCGAGTCGGCGGGTCGACGGGTCGACGAGTCGACGAAGCGTCGCGGATCGGTAAATACGTAGGTACGCTTCGTTATTCGCGACGGAGAGGAAGGAAAAGTCGTTGAACGTCGATTCGATCGAAAGGATTCAAAGGAGTCCGAACGCTTTAGAGACAACTGTCCATCGACCGATATCAACGTGTAACGTGTACTTTGAAACATAAATTCCCACCGGACCATCGATTATACCGGAGGAATTATTAATAATCGTCGCTGCCACGCTGAGACTCACCGGTTCATCGATCCTGCGATAGTGGGTTTGCGGCGTCTTGCGGCCAAGCCGCTGACTTGTTTCAAGAGGAACAGAAGGGGAAAAGAGAGCCGACGAATGACAAGCTTGCCGGCAAGTATGAAAGGGAAATAAGAAGAAGAACGGAGATGCAAGCCCTCGCAGGATACTTATTAAGGTGCAGTGCACCCTACAGGTGTTCGCACGGCCGCTTTAAGAATCGGATCACGAACGAAACGCGCAACCGTTCTCAAATATCTTTGAGGGGAGCACGTCCTTTTATATATGGCTAGTGTACTCGTCTCCGTCGATAACACTATCGCGATAAGCTCGTGTAATTTCGACAAATTTCCAGCTTCGGTTATCGTGTTCTTATTATTCCATCTTCGTATCGAGCGCTCACCCCGTTTATTATTATCGATAGCATCCGAGGGATGTAAACCAGCGATGGGGTCTTTTGCCTGCGTTAGATTTCATGCGTCGTTAATGGCAATAGAGTTCGACGTTTCCGTTAGATATTCCGTTGGAAGTTCGAGAGAGATATTTTTCTGGAAAGAGCGCGATACCACTTGCACGCATCTAATTGTAGGAGCATCGATTTCTTGTACGATATCGAGTCGTTAAAGCCAGAAATATCCAATATAAACGGACTAACCTCCGTAAACGATGCCTACAAAAATTGTAATCGTACTTTTCGCTGAACGACTATCGAGGAAAGCGCGATCGATGCCTGACAGACACATATACTCGGATAGGACGCGACACGGCCAACGAAAATTCCACCTTCGTGATCAACGGTGAATCGCGATCGACGACAACGGCAATAACGGGAGAGGAAGAAACCCGCAAAGTCTATGGAACGAATAGAGCGCAACCAACGACGAATTAATCGATCGCGGTCCATCGATTGCTCCGTTTGTTGCTTTCATCCGCGCGAGATTTCAATTTATTCGAACCGTAGGGGCGCTTTCGCGTACGACTATACGCGCTCATCTAACGATTATCGATCTTTCCAGTCGGCTCTATAAAGTACAAATGGAGAGGGCCGTTCTAACAACGCCACTTGCGTTCTTCTTTTATTCTCTTGTTCGTTCGTTCGTTCGTTCTTATTCGTTTGAGTTCATGGGAAATAAATATTCGTTTGAAATAAAAATATTACCATATAATCGTAGTCGCGATTGCTTATTATCTTTAATAATTTGTACGTTATAAGAATAGACGGGATTTTCACGAACTTTGCATGGTAAAAAGTTAGGGCGGCCGATCCACGAACAAACGAAAAATAGGAATACGAAAACAAACGAAAATAATCGCTTACCTTGCTCGCACTCGTCGATGTCCTCCGAGCAGTCTACACCCTTATATCCGGTTGCACAGGAACACGCGAACGATCCATTGATGGGACTGGTATCGCAGATCGCACCCTCGTGACAGGGATTTGAGGTGCAAGCATCGTCGAGATGGCAGAGCAATCCTGGAAACGGGAAAAGTAACGATTTATCTTCCGATTATTCGCCGATCGCTCGGGCAAGATGGTCGGCCATTTTGAAGGGGACCTGAATAATCCGATAGATGCTGTTGCGTGCGTTTCTAGGACAAAAGCGTCGATCGTCGAGCGCCAAACACGGCGGCAACAGCCAAACATGGACATCATTAAGATCTGTATTGCTCGGTCCGCTAGAAATCTAGCTAGAAACGTTACATTCGAGGATCTCGCAAGAGAATCTCGAATCTCGCATTCGGTAAATTACTGGAAATACCGAGCTTATACGATAAGTTGGTCTAATTGCTCCCTACAGCGAGAACATTCGAGGAATTTCAATTGCAACTGCATAGAATGCTCGGCGATGTGTGGGTTTAATCTTACAGCGGCATTGCCGTGTTGCTCGTCTATGAATCATGGTAATCGAGCTTACGTTTGCTTTTTAAAAGCTTCCGTGAAAAATTTACGAATTCACTGATAGATCGTTTCTTTTATTTTAATTTCGAAACTAAAGTTTCGAAGAATCGAGAGACAAAGAGAGAGAGAGAGAGAGAGAGAGAGAGAGAGAGAGAGAGAGAGAGATATTATTTTCAATGTTCTTGAAATACTTCTCTTTTTAAATATATCTATCTAAATCAAATTTCAGTTAGCTGTTAACGGTTCTATTGACCGTTACTTCTAGTCTCTTCGACTACTTTTGTTCTATTCGTTTTGCGAGCGATTGAAAAGCAGGAAAAAAAAGTATAAGATATCCTTTGACGTATGGCGTGCAAAGTATAGGTATCGAATGACGTTGGAACGCGTTAGATCTCGATAACGGAACGCGGATGTTTAGAACGTTCGCGTATAAAGCAAAGCAAAGCAAAGCCGCCACGCAGATGCACGATTACACCCGCGACTAACTGTAACCGTGTTCGTACGTGAAAGAAACCAAGCCACTGGGCTTTAACACTGTCATCGTTATGCGTGCGAGTGGGCAGGACATTGCAAGTACGTTGGCTGGTACACGTTCGTATCGCGTAGGCCATTTTCCGAATATCGTGATTTCTTAATTTAGGCAGATACTTTAAAGGTGAAATGGTTCGGCGTAAGGTGTGAGGTAACAAGCGTGAGCGTTGAGGAACGCGCGAGGGGCTGAATATTTGTAATATCACGATAACAGGAAAGAGAGGAAAGGAAAGGAGAGAAGAGATCGATTCGTGGCCGCTACGATCGAACATCGGAACGTAAAAGTTCAAGCAGAGGAGGGATGTATAGGTATAGGTTTGTCCAAGTGGCGGGCGAATTTTTTTCGTTTTCGCGATTACCTGACGTCGATTGCAGCTATTACAGGGGGCACGGTTGCACCGTAACGAAAGAAGGATGCCTGTATTTGGTAATCGGCGTCGACGCACGATCGATCTGAAAAACGTTTTGCCGCACCGGGCTTTGGGTAGGCGAGTAAGAACAGAGAACAGAAACTCGTTTTCAGTCCTCAAGGTCGTCGCTCGGTAAGGCTAGGCCGCGCACCAGCCTCCGGAATCCCGGGATTCCAACGGACCCTCGGAGGCTGCATCATATATTGTTGCACGTGCAGTTGCACCTGCCTGCTCCGCTGATGCTCCGCTGATGCTCCGCTGATGCTCCGCTGATGCTCCGCTCATGATCTCGCTATGCATAAAACCGACACGATTCTGCGTACGGAATCCTCGGCCGTACCTTGCTACGAGAATTCGTTCCGCGAGCTATGGCTATTCGTGCAACCATGTTTACCTTTGCCACTGAGATTCCAAGATTTTAGGGGTTGTGTAACGAATTGGTAGCGAAAAAGGTAGCTAACGCACGACACGAACATTTCCTGTCTAGACCATAGACGCGATGTGTCGTTATTTCTTGCGTATTTATTACGTATGTCATACATACTTTTAATCTATCGCTTCGACTTTTTTTTGTAAAATCACGTAGAGCGGTAAAACGCCCTTTTACCGTTCCTACGTATTTGAATACTTTCTCCGATCCTTGGACAACCTATCCCATCGTGGCATGCCATACGCACCTCAGCAATTGACATCACACGGCAAGTTAGCAAGTTTTCAGAGTCGTGAAACTGTCGGTCAATCGCGCGTCGATGGATACTGTAACTTACCGGTCTTGCCGTAGGTGCATTGACAGTAAAAGCTGCCAACACGATCGATGCAGGTAGCCCCGTTGAAGCAGGCAGCACCTGCGCAATCGTCGATGTTGACGCTGCAGTCAGGCCCGGTCCAGCCATTCACGCATATGCACGAGTAGCTACCGGGTGAATTGGTACACGTGGCACCGTTGTGGCACAACGAAGGCCGAACCGAGCACTCGTCCACGTCCAGTTCGCACTGCGTGCCTGTGTACGACGGAGGACATAGGCACGAGTACTCATTTATCCTGTCCATGCAGGTTGCACCGTTTTGGCACAAATTTCCAGGACAGTCGTCGATATTCTCCTCGCACTGATCTCCGCGGAAACCTGAAACATTCCAGAGAAAAGATCCTGTTTAAAGCTTGCTAGTACAGCGAACAATTCTTAAGAGCATCTCTCAAACACGTTTACCAAGTAGCTTTAATCGATATCGATTTTCCTTATCTTTCGATACCAATGATTTATAGCAGGTAATTTGATCATTGGAAATGTTAAAGGTGCGCGTTACAGGTAAATGTGTCTTTCAAAGTTTATAAATACGATCGGTTATCGACTCTTAATCGTTGTATTTGGACATTTTCAAGTCACGACCACTTAAACCTGTCGTAATCTTACGTACGAAATGTAAACGAGAGTTTTCTTCTCTTTTGACGTTAACTAGGGTAACTGTAATCTTCAAACTCTTAACTTTATTCCTTTCCTTCCTCCAAGATCAACGAAATTTCGTCCAACCGATTTCTATCGTCATAACGCATTGCTTTGCTGTTGCTGCGTATCGTGCGATTTACCGACAATTCTGCATGAGGGAAGGCAGGATGTTCGGCGTTGGATAAAAAAGGACAAACAAAGGATCATCGAGATATGGGGGATCCGCGTTCGAAATAAATTCCCCTAACCTGAGACTAACCGGACAAATTCTGTCGACGATCGTGATGGTCGTAAAGAGGAGAACTCGTTGTATCCACTGTTCTCGTGCAAGGAAAAAAGGAATTTTTATGTCAAAGTAGAGCCACGGCCACGCGGTCGAGGCTTTTATCGTTCCAGGAACTTACGGTGGCCTGGAAGAACGAAGGACAGGTAAGAGCGAAGAAGAAACGATCGGTCGGCCCAGCACCCAAGATAGAGCGATATAGCTCGATAACCGTGAAATTGATAGTTGCCTGTGTCGATCGATTTTTCTACTACGAAGTTGCGCGGTTGCAACGAACAACGATGAACGCACGATGATGAACGGTGTTCGCGTCCACGTGGAACAAGGACCCAGCCGACTGTTTAACGAAGGGAATATTCAGAGATAGTATGGTAAAAATAGCGGTAAGAAGGAGTTACGTTGTTTTATTCTAACGAAAATCGGCGTGAACCACCTTGAAAGACAAAAACGGAGGCACGAGGAAGAAGGGAACGGTTCTGGTGGAAGATCCATAGGATCGATGTAGCAGCGTGATGATCGATCATTAGCTTTTTAAACTACCGGTGCCTCGTGATGTTTCCTGGCTTGATTTTCTTTAAATGTTTAAATGTTCAAAATGTTAGCAACGATGGGCATTTTTAATGGGAAAGGATGAAAGGATTAGAGGTATGTTTAAAGGTATTGTCCGAGAAGGTTTGAAGGTGGAGAAAAATGATGTCTGTCTGGCGCGCAACGTTATACGCTAAGAAGCGGATAAAAACGCATCCACTTTTCTACCGTGGTATCGTACTATCGGTATCGGTAGTCGGTCAACGATGCAAATCCACTCGTGAATCGCGTGTTTATCCACTGTAATGGTGGGTATAATTTATGCTCGATAGAGCGATTAACTAAACTTCCTGTGCATCTGCACCGTTTTCAGAGTCATACATTGCACACGTATGTTACGTATACGTATACATACATAAGTATCGGTCGATACGCGTTAAAGTTTCGTTGCGGAGTGAAAAAATTTCCAATCGATCCTACAAGTACGTACGTTGTTGTACCTTCGAACAGGGGCGTAACATTAATATTAAAACGATGCAAAAGTAAATCGACCGTTTCGCGTGCACCATTATTCGGCCAGGGAACCCGACGCGACGATCTTTGACTAGGTTGCCGTTTTCCATTATACATACGTACTTGATGCATACGACGTACGTGTCACGGTCATCGACGATTCAAAGTATACATTATAGAATAGTTTAGAACCGATCTTTGGTCACATATTTCGTAATTTCCTTGTCGTTGTTTAAACAAAGTACGAAGCGAAAGAGGGGAGCCAAGGTCGACGACATCCATTTCAAAAAAATTGCCAAACGCTTCTCTCTGGAAGATTCTCTCTTGCGGACTTGTAACCGGATGAGATATACGTAGAAGTACGTAGGGTAGAAGCTTTGCGATGACACAAAGTTCAAGTTTCAGCGTAGCGCTTGGTATCGTTTAACGTAGGACAAACGTAAATATCGCAACAGATTCTACGGAAAAATTTGGATTCCAATAAATACGACAATTTGTGCGATTCGCTGTATATCACGCGAGTTTAGCAGACGCGTTTAGCCGAAAATTGTTGCCGCGAATCTACTTCTCCACGCAACAGATGGTTATACGCTATAGAGGCCGGGGCTTCGGGTCTGAATTTCGATAGAGATTCGAAACTGGAATTTCAAGGAGATTTCCCTTCTCGAGTTACCGGATTACAGGGAACTGGTTGGCCGTTTTACACGCTACCGTGAAACTTTTGCGTCGTAAAGTCCAGATTATAATACTTTCCAGTTCGTGCATTTACGCAGCCACAAATGGCACGTCGCAAATGGCGCGTAACCGGAAACGTACGACTCGAGGTACCGACCACATCCAACGTTTCTCTGTCTTCTTTCATCCGGCCTTGTTAGATCGATACTTTACGAGATTTCTGCTTATCCGGACAGGAGAAAGGGGAAATTTGATGGAACTGGATGGCAAGAAAGAAAAGCGAACGAAAGGCGAACGAAAAAACTGTCGATATATTGGGTACGATGGTCGGCGGTACACGATGGTCGGTACGACGGTGAAAGAGGAGGCAAGAAGCGCGGAGACGAGAGACACGGAGGTATCGCCACGGTTCCGGGGCGAATCGATTGCCTTTGATATCGACACTGACGCGGACAAAAGAAGGATCATCGTGCTTGGAACCCACTAAAAAATCTACGTATTTGCCGGACCATTCGTTCCACGTTCATAGCCGACGCGCGTCCTTTCATCCACTGCGACCACTTTTCTTCCCTTCTCTTCCCTTTTTGCGAACCGTCTCTCAAAGGAACGCAGGGATGCATCCTAAAAACTGTTAACCGTGATACGACCATGCTACCGTACACGTACGGTGTTTGAAAATAACCTTGACTTTTTAATACCGTTATTACCAACTGTTTCACGCGTATTTTCCTCCTTGATTAGTCTACTTTAATATTTATTTCCACAGATACGGTTAAACGAGTCTTTTAGTTTGAACTTGGAAGTAATTTCGGTATTTATAAAAGTGGAATATAACGATCGATACTTTTAAAAGCAATAGTTATAAATAAAATAGTTATAAATATAATTAGACGATATATTCGGGAGTAATGGTATAATTAATAATAATTCGATCGAGTTTATACCGAGCAGAGAGTAAACGTGAAACAATTTAGCCTACGTTAGAACGAACCTTCTTTTCTTCTTTTGTCTTAAAATTTATTCGTATTAAGATTAAAGTTAATTGAAAATCCAGGAAACGAGTGATATGTAGGGCTGCGTTCGTTTAGCCGGAATTATATCTCGATAATCGATAAGATGGATCGGAACGTATGAAAATTCAAGGAACGGCCGGAACCCGAAAAAAGACGCACTCTCGTCGCTCACACGCTGGTAACGGATATCCTAGGCCAGAAGTATCCGTATAAATACCGATCGCACCCTTCGTGAAATCGCGAACGCCGAAAGAGGGGGATCCCCGCTAACAACGAGAGCTTATTTCCATAAGGTAGAAGCCTCTTGTACCCGGAATTCTGCCAAACCCTCGTGGCGAGTTCTATCTGGTTCTCCTGGTGAGCGTATAATGGCGAGGTGGTCCGAAACACGCGGGTTGCTAGTAGAAAAACGAGCGGACCGATCTGGCGTGACGATGATTCGTGAAAGTAAAAGAAACAAGGGTGGTACTGCTCGAGAAGATTACGCGTGGGTGCGTGTTAGAAAGAGAGGGAAGAACGTTCTCTACCGCTTATAAATCAAGCTGCGACGAAGGCCTATAATCGCCATTGTCCACGAGCTTCACAACCTTTAGGTTTCGGCCGGTGCGGACCCTATTCGACCAAGGATACGTGTATCCGTTACTTCGTTACAGATGCATTACCCTCTTCTACTTCGCTCCGTCTGCTCTCTTTTGGCGGCTAAAACGACGCTCCAATAGCTTCTATAATTAATATTATTCGCCCCTTTCCCTCCGTCCTGTTTTTCGTCGTTTTCGTCGTTTTCGTCGTTTTCGTCTTTGTTTCAATACGTGCGAAAAAAATCGTTGCCTCGCGTCTGATGGCGCAATTAAGAGAAACGATCGTGTCGGAGAATATTCGACGACGCTTCGAGAAGAATCTGGTTAGGATGGCAAGGCCGAAGACTTTCGACGGGAATTTCGAGAATCCTGTAAAGCGCTGACGATTAGTCAAGTCCGCAGGTTCGGCCAACTGCTCGGAATGATTTCATTCACTGGCGGCCGCTACACGACAGGCTCACCCCGGTGAACAGAGAAGGCGAAAGAAGAAGAAGAAGAAGGAGAAGGAGAAAAGAATCGCCCTTTCTCCGCTCGTCCGACGGATCCTTCTGAATTCTAAATGTTTCGAAGGAATCCAGGGATTTCGACTCGCTTCCTGAACGCGTCTCTTTCTCTTCGAACCGCGGAGAAGCGACTCGTCGCGTGGTAGATTCGCGTTTCCACGGAAACACGAGATTCTCACGTGAAAAAAGGAAAACAAAAAAAAAAAGAAAAAAAAACGCTGGAAACCCTTTGACCCCGTGTCGCTGCATTGTCGTGGCTTCGTTACCACGAAACGTATCGTTTTATTTCCTCCGCTAGGTAGGGAACTAGGAAGCGTCCTTCCGATTCGTAACATAACGCCACTGTTTCGTTACCAAGCGATTTCGCGTCTCGAGTTTCTCTCGCTGGATTCGCTTTTTCCAAATCGCCGGTGTATCCACCATATTCTCCTTCACTTGGATCGTTTTCTAACGAACAACTATGTGCGTATCGAACCTACCGACTATCGACACCGTGTGTTTCTCCTCTTTTCACCTTTCTCCGAGCATCTTGTCACAGCATTAAGATAATCCTGTCTCTGTCTGTCCGAACTCTCGTTCTCTCGTTCTCTCGTTCTCGAGAGCGAAGGAGAGAGAGAGAGAGATAGAGATAGATAGATAGATAGATAGAGAGAGAGAGAGAGAGAGAGAGAGAGAGAGAGAGAGAGGAGGGAGACTCGAACGGGGCAATACAGTGCCGTCAGTGCCTCTCAGCCGGGCAAAGGTGTGGCAACGTCGCGAGAGCGGGTGTGCGGCCACAAGATTCATGGTGGGGACTGTGGGAAAATTCTCATGCCGCCGACTGTGCCAGTACCAGTGGTACTCATCCAACGACGGATGAAACAGCCAGAAACCTTACTCGACTTCCTGCTTTCACGCTCCAAGAGCGTTTCACCGTGCACGCAAAAAAGGTATCATTAGGGGCGTCACGAGAAAATCTTGCGATCCGATAGCGAGTTATCTTTGCGGGAAGCGCGCAACGTTCCAGTAAAATATCGACAATTTGATGGCAGTCAGATAGTAACGAAATACCGATAATATCGATAAAATAGTTTCAGGTAGGAAGCGAAGCGAGAAATATAAACAGAACCGTGTGTAACCAACTCTCTTACGAGATTACCTATGATATAGGAGATTACGAATATCGATTAGTTATCGATTAGCGAACTAGTTACGCATCGTTTGCTCGTTTTCGTTAAACCGCCGACGTAAGAGGGTAAAAGCACTTTCACGATACTACCGCTCCTGACAATCTACTGACCAACGAAAAATTCATTTATTCGTGTACTTGCACGATGACGACTCGAGCGTATATACATACATATTCGGTAGTGTAGCATCCTTATCTGCGACTAAATCGAGTTAACCAGGGATACAGTTTGCGATAATCTCGCTTATACCCCGAGTACGATTACGATTAGAGAGTTGTAGATGAATTGGAGGAAACGAAATTATTGCTACTCGTTCGAACAGCACGAGGAATCGACGCGTAGGAAAGACGATTGGGCGAAGAGAGAAGACAGTATAATAGAGGGACAGTATAATAATCCCCGCAACGAAAAAGAAACGCAAGACGCGGAAGTGACGCGTCTCGTTTCACCATATGGCGTCCTTGCCCTGGAATTTCGGAAGCGGCGGTTAGACGGGATTCGGTTGAGAAGCACTGGATGGATCCCATCGGGGCCCACGTTGCGAAGAGGAAGGCTAACAGCGGCCCGTGCCTCCCCACCAAAAAGCACGGCTGGCACCGGGTAGCCACGAGCACGCCACGGGGGTGCCCGTGGAAAAATTATTTCTCCGTCCCTACGAACGTTGTAATTATTCCGGCCACGTGGTTGCGCCATGGCGAATCCCGGATACACCTGTCGCGAACATTAGTCGCCATCGTACAAACGATTCACCCCCTTGCTTTATGATTTAATTTGTCACATAGTAATTCGCGTCTGCCAACTTAAGAAAACCTTGCTCCTACGATACGAGTATAATGGGCCAGAAACGGGTAGTTGTTGAATTTTTGGAAAATACATTTAGGGAATAAAGTTACCAAAGATAGAAATCAGTTGTAGGCAAACAGGGGTGCGGCTTATTAGCGGATTAGCGCGACTTTGCAAACTGACATCGATCGCTATTCGTCCACGTCGAGGGGGTGGGCGGGGAGGGGACACGCTGCGCGCATTCGTGTCCCTGTAAGGAGTAATTATCGCAACGCGATTCGCTCCTCGTTAGGTCTCCGACTAACGAACCGAGAGGCGCGCGCGCGCGAGAGAGAGAAAGAAGCCTTCGAGTTGCTTTGCAGGCTCGTTACAATTCCCAGACAGTCCGAAAGAGGGTAACGATCAGAGAGAGCCCTTAGTGACTCGTACGCCGTCATAACGATTCCCAGCCCGGCTGAGTGCATCGTTCCATGCCTTTAAGACAATCGTGCGCTCTTTCCCTTCGGACCTCGATTCTCTCGACTCGTAAACGCGAAGAACTCTGTCATCCGCTACACCTACGGAAGCAATGTCTAATGCGACTCGAAATTATCCGAATATTTTCTTTCGCGAACGCTCCTCTTTTCCCTTACACGAGCGCAACCCGCTCGAAACGATTTGGAAAACACCGAGAAGATCGGACGTTTGTCATACGGAATAGAAAACGGTGGAGAAGGCGTCTCGCCAAGCGATAGGTCGGATAGATCGGACAGATCGGTGATGAAAGCGAAACGAATAATTGGCAAGGGACAGAATCGAATGGCAGAGAATAGTAGAGCAGTACCGCTAGGACGAAGCGGAACGTTATCTGGTTGCACGGGCGCAAGTCCTTTTGTACGCGAGCGACCTATCCCGGATAGAAGTGACGCGGCGGACCTTAATACGTACAACTCCTCGCTTCTTCGCCGCTCTCGCCTTTTTTCCCTTTTCTCGTGCGCTCCATCAGCCTGCCGCTCTTTGTCCATTTTCTGGGACCGTAAAAGGCGCACGTACCTACTCGAGAAAGGACCAACCGATAAGCGTAATTTGAATGGGTAATGGCTTCACCAAGAGGAGGGTCCCCGGTTAATGACGGGTCCAACGGAAGGGGAAGCGGCGGCCGAAGAAAGGAAAGGAAAGGAAAGGAAAGGAAAGGAAAGGAAAGGAAAGGAAAGGAAAGGAAAGGAAAGGAAAGAAGAGAGAAAGAACGAAAAAGAAGGTAGAGAAAGAGAGGAAAAGATCCGGGCGCCGAGATGGTGCGCGCCCCGGGCCCTTAATGCACTCTCTTCTCAGTCTCGATCGCGATTGGGGGACGTTTTGGTTTTCGGGTACGGGACACGAAACCGCGAGATACCCGGCTCGAAAGCAGCCCTCTATCGTTACCAAACCGGATCCATTTTTCCGTCTGGACCACCGCTCGCGAGCACGGTCCACCGAGAAACCCATTACCCTACGTGTCGAATGCAAATCGGCAATTTCCTCTGCAGAGATTGCGCTGTCTGTCGCCTCGCCTCGCCTCGCCTCGCCTCGCCTCGTCTACCCTCGCCTCGCCGTCTTTTCAATATCTCCATTAAGTAAGAAGCCTTGATGATCAAGGTAGGGACGGTAGGTATCGCAAAGGGGCACTGGTAGTTCAGATTTCGTCACTCTCACGGGCATATATCGACAGGGACGTCTTTTCACGTTTTCCAGGGTATCCCCGCAGAGGACCTGCGTGAAAAATCTACACAGCTGACTCGATCAACGGTCTCGAGACACGAATCGGGAATGCTTCACGTTCTCGTTCCTCCGTCCCTCCTTCGATGGGTCAACCGCTGTCGTCCGTTCTCGAATAAACTGTCTCCAAGTGTCTCTACCGTTCGCATTCGTGAGTTTCGAGCGAGATCGGACGATGAAAGATCACGTCTGTTCGATCGAGGTTTAGTCAGTGACACGCTGCACAGCATCTCGGTAAATCAGCGACATGGAAAAACTCGCAGCTACGTAAAAACGCGCGAGACAGCGAGCCAAGGCAAGGAAAACCGAATTCGATCGTCCCCGATGCCCCGTGAGGATGCGAAGCCTTGCTTACTACGCGCCTTGCGCAACAGGTGTCTGCCATTCAACAGGCGGTGGTACGCCGCGCCTGCTCGACTGCCGTCGCCTCGGCTCAAATCACAGTCGCCGATAGAAAGTCGTTGTCGTAGCAGGTATATAGGCTCGATCGATGGTAATTGGTAAATGGACGTTTCGATTACCGCTCTACGTTCTATCGTCTCAAATATATAAAAGGTGCAACGCGCTAACACGATCGAAAAGTAGAAAAATCGTTCGCTCGAAGAGGGACTGAGTGAAAGTGGATGCCAGAACGACGCGTAAATTCTTCCACTTGTTGCTTTAGCGCAACAGGTGAGAGACGGTCAAACAGGTTATTTCCTATGACGATCGTGTCTCGTTATCGATGCCTTGGCATCGTGCACCGCGAAAATTTACAACAGTTTCAGCGTTTCAATTTCCCACCGATACGTTGTCGAACGGAATACCGAGATAGGTGGAAAGCCGATTGTACGTAAATGAACATGTACGATCGATGTAACTATTAACGAAATGAACAAGTGCTAAAGAACGAACGATACGTAGATATATAATATGTTTTTAAAGTCGGGTGGGTCCTTGTTCACGTGAGCGATAACGTAGGAGGAAAGCAGGCCCGTATGCACGCTCGCGTGGATTGTTTGCTCGTGAGCGAACGTACGCACACACGTGCACATGTTACGACTATACAGGTACCTTGGCACTCGAACAATGGTGCCGTCGTACGACTACCATTCTTTCGGGACAATCGGTGGTGCCCCTTTCTCGAAAGGCTGTGCCCCCACCACTCGATGCAACACGGGCCCCATACCGCTTAAAAGGACAATCGCCTTCTTATTTACGATTTGACCAGCTCCTCCCCCCCCTTTCTCCTTCTTCTTTCACCTTCTCGTCCGTGCTTCTTTCTTTCTTTCGCTCTTCCTCGCCGTCGCGTGGTTGAGCTCCACGCGGTTGACGTAGATCGGACGACCAAGCACCCGTGTGCTTGAAAAGAATGCTTCCTTCGACCGAAAATCGACGAAAATCGACGAAAATCGACGAAAATCTAGAGTCTAGACGGAAGTCGTTCGTCCTTTCGACAAAGATTATTCGATCGATCTTTAAACGACGACCAGAGATTTTTCTATCGATTTGTGCCCGGTCGGGCGTTAATTTTCCAAGAACCAGAAAGCGTTTACGGTTTCATTACGAGCCGTGAAATTAATTACGAGGATCGTGCCGTTTGTTGGCGACCGAAGAGCGTTCTAGCGTAGGCCCCTCTAATATTTAGATCAAGCAGTGCGATTAAACGCAACCGACTCGTGTATTTTCCTAAATAAATCCTATAAACTATAAACCGTATCGCCGTCACTCTGGTACGTTATGGTTCTCTCGGACGCTCTCTGTCTCAGAGTCTCGCGTCGTCCACGTATCTGCCACTCGCTCAAAATGAGCGAATTCGACTCGTCGCGTCGCCGTCTCTATCTGCTGTATGCGCGATTGTTTCACGTTTTACGTACGCAATGGCAGACGGTTATGCGGAGACGAAGCGCGAATAACTAAAAATCCAGTGCTTTTGGAAGTTTAGTGGGTTTTTAAAGTTGTCTCGGTAGGAAGTCGTTTTTACTTAAGAAATGTATATATTCTGCCACCTTTTCCTAGATACAATTATGCAAAAAGCTGGAACTGATCAGACACGAAATTCGTCAGCCATTCGTAACTCGTAATTAAAAGATACACGATTGATCGGTCGACGCTGGCCATTGTAAACCGTTATAGGTTGTTTCTGCGATATTCAGCGAATCCAGCAGCCACCTTGCAGCAACAACTCGCGAGAGAAGAAGGAACGCGAACGTGGAACGTGGAAAGTAGAGAACGAAGACGGAATAAGATTCGAATGACGAGGGTGGAGGCGAACGAACGAGCCTCGGGACCAAAAGCGAGAGAAGAAGAGAGCATGGTATCACGGTTGCTTTATCTTAGCGTCGAGGCGACTGCAAAGAAGTCGAAGTGCACTCTCGGCGCGCATGGACACCGAGCGGCCATTGTGTATAGAGGCGAGCCACCTTCGTGCACGCACCTACCTCTTCTTCTGCCACCCTTCGTCCTCTTCTGCTTCCTCTTCTTCTCTCCTCTTGCTAGGTTAACCATCGACTCTCGAGAGGTTTATGGAGAATCAGCGAGGAAGAGCGAGATGGAGTCGAAACCAGACACGGACCACAGAGAGTGGTAAGGGAACAAGGAAAGAGAGAAAGAAGAAGAAAAAGAAGGAGAAGAAGAAGAAGAAGAAGAAGAAGAAGAAGAAGAAGAAGAATAGGAGAAGGATGGAAAGAGCTTTCTGAGTAAGGGGGCGTGGGTGCGCCCTTCGTGATTTACATATGCGTATTCTATACCTTATTTACTGCGTCGATCATCCTCCACTTTATCTCTTCGCGTGTGGGTCGTACTAAACTTAACTAAACCAAGACCGGATACCGAAGGTAGAAAAGAGAGAAACAAAGGACGCCAGAAAGCGAAAGGAACGCGTTTCCTCGCCTATTAGCCCTGGAGCTGACAGCGCGACCGGTACCGTAAATATCGCACGTAGGCAGATAACCTTAACCTCTTAATTGCGTCGACTGGTTTTCTCGACGGGGCGACGTCGCGTCGGCCTCGCTGGTGACCGGGCCAATTGAAATTCGCAGGCTTTTCTTTCGTGGTATCGATTGAATCTCGAAAGGTCACAAGATCAATGTAAAACGGTAAATAGATATCGGATCTTTCATCGAAAGAGACGTTAACCGTATAGATATGTTAGGCGTATGTCCGTATATCTGAGATTTGGAAGATTCTCTTTGCTGCGTATTTTCGTGTCGCGTACGAATCGCTGTGACAATGACGCGGTAAAATTATTCTTTCAGCTTTGAAGATCGTTCGAAGCTGCGAGGCTGTTGTTTAAAGGCTGGAAAAGAAGGGAGACTCTGGGAGGACAGGTAAAAAATGATTGCAAGATAATTGACGACTGTCGGGCCTTTCTGAGACCGGACAGCTCCGAGATACGTCTACGCACCGACGCACGATCGTCTCGTGCTCGGCTAATTGTCGTAAACTGGTCGGGTCGAAGCACCGGACAAAGAGTGTCGAAAATTACGGTCGTCTATCTTTTACCACGTCCGACGTACACGTCCGTACGATGACAGTACGACAAATTACCTTTGGCTGCAGATAATCAACTCCTAAGTCGAGTGGTCCTTAATTGAAACGGTGACTGACACGAGCGGTTATTAATAAGCGAAGAAAGACAACGAGTAGGGGCATAGGCGAACACGTAAGAAACGAATCGATTATGTATATAGAGAATCTCTGATGAAATCCTAGTTACAGATCGTGTTCGTCCCATTAGAAATTCATGGAACTGAACAATCGACCGATGGTTTTTCAGTTTACGTCGTTCTCTTGGTTCTTCGTAATTTCAAACTTAAATTTCGAAATGGCACGAACCGATAAATAAAGAAAGACCCGCGTGGTCCAGTTCTTTCGAAATTGCAAGCCGATCTTTCAATTTTAACGCTTCTTGTAACGCCGACCCGATTCTTGTCAAATTACTTTCAAAAATTGTTCATAGACTAATTATATTTCGATATTTTTCATACTCTAATTTCCTGCGAATTTCCTTCAAATTCCTATGCAAGAGGTTCGGATTATTACGAATGGGGAATTGAGAAAGATGCGATATCTAGTTAGATATTGGACGATAACTGGGAAACGAAAGAAATAGGATGACGGCGACGATCGTTCTTCGATTGACTTGCTGAATCGAAAGAATGAGCTGAGGCGTCGCTTTTTCTACACTCTAGAGTCCTAGGATTTCCTATTCGAAAGCGGGAAAGATACCGGCAACGCGATACTACTACGAGGATGGAAGAGAGCAACGAGCGAGGCAAAACGATAGTTCTCTGTTTCGAGACGCGCGCAAGTAAATCATGGGAAGAGTATTCGTGAGAGCCGCACGGGACGAAGCGGCGGCGCGGCGAGTCCGCGAGGATCAGGAGAGGAAAGGGGCCACGAAGGGTCCACGGTTCCCGTGGGCCGTGGATGATCGGCGATGGAGAGAGACGAACGAGAGGCAAAGAGGCTGAGAGACCGAGCGAGAGGGACGTGAGCCAAGAAGAAACGAAGGGTTTCGGTTCGACGTATCAGCCCGAGGTGGTCACGAGTTCTGAACTCCGAGGCTGAGGGCCGCTAGTGGGTGGGACCGTCCACTTCGTGTCTGTACCTTCTTCTTCGTCCCCTTCCATCTCTACCTTTTCTCCCGTCGAGTCGGTTTCGTGCACCGAACGACAGCTCCGCCGTCGCAGCTCTGAGCAAATTCCATTTCCCTGGAAATTGCCATCCGATGGGATTTCGCGCAATACCGGTGCAATTGTACGGTACGCGAGAATCGAATGGGAACAACGATTTGGCAACGAACGAGAAACCCGATCTGCTGACAAAATCGAACCGAAGGGATTCGGCAACTCGATAGAACGGGAAAGAATAATCTTTGGTCGAAATGTCGAAATTGGCTGGCTCTGTATCGCGAGTGCATCGTGGATAGGAGGATCGGTCGACTCGTCTGATTTGACGTCTGATTTGACGTCTGAGTGGACGCGTGCACCGTGCACGGTGTACATGCGCGATGGTTACGCAGGACGCATAGAGGGGAGGAGAGGAGAGGCGAGCCCCAAGAGGTTGAGAAAGACGAGGCGCAACAGAGATAGCGGAGGAAGATGGTGATTCTGCTGCAACGCGTGGCGAGGCTTTGCTCTTGTTGGCCGGCCGCAACGTTTCTTTCTTCTTCTCACAGCGACGCCAACAAAACCCCCGTGACTTGCACAAGTTGCTCGGGGACGGAACAAAAAGCACTTTGTTCTAAGGTAAACCAACCTTAGCCCGTATGTGCGCGTTCCTCCGAGACTACAAGCTCTGACAAAGAAGACGAACGAGACGGGACCAAGCATAGGAGCGCGCCAACGCCGCCGTCGTCTTTCCACTAAACTAAGATACGGGAAAAAGCGTGTCGGATCGGCCGGAAATTGTCTACGTTGATTTTTCTTCGCTTCGCTCTTGCCGTCTCTCGCTTCTTTCCATCTTCCGTCTCCCTCCACCTGCCCTGTTCGATATGCACCGTCAAAGCGTGCAACGTATTTGCGCTAGGTAATTCGTTCGCGGTGAATCGTACACGAAGGAGCCGACAAAGGCGAAAAACCAGAATTGCCGGCTGCTGGTGTTCGCGTTACCGGATTTATTGAAATTATGATGACGGAGGCATTATTGTTTCGCCTAATGATCTTTCTTTTACGTCCCTCTCGTAATGATCGGCCGCGTGTGTCCGCGCGCCGATGCCTAACACGCGATGCGAATTTATCGAGCAACGCAACCTTCCTTCGATATAGCATGTTCGGGATTTTGCAAATGGTCGAGCGCGCAAAAACATAACGATTCACGTTCGGTTCGAGCGGATGAAATACGAGCTCGATTAATTTCAATACGAGTCGAGGTTACGACAAAGCAGCACGGTTTAAACGCCAAACGACGTACCTGGACGGTAATTTCAAGTAAAAAGTGACTTCTTGATAAACACCGCGACCTGTCGAAGCGATATACTTGGACTGTTTCCCGACTATCGCGAAACTTTCCTACTCGGTTTCCAGCTTCTCGTTCAAACTATTTGTTTGACAGGGCGGCGAACGCAGAGACTGCGGCTCGTTCATCCTGCCTGCCTCGCTCGCTCGTCTCGCGCAGCAAAAAAAAAAACTACTTTCCAGCCGGTTTGAATTTCGACAGTGCCCGTTGCACGCGGAACTCGCCTAGTATACGCATACGACGTACTGTTAATACTGTTATACATATACATATGTGCATGTAACGAGTAGTTGCACTTTCGGAGCTGGCGTGCAGGATTTACTGTACAGGATTTACCGGCCCGGGACATTCGTGTATCCGATAACCCAATATCCGAGTGGCTTGTCGTCGTCTCTTTGCACCGTCTGCCGAGATGCGGAGACCCGAACCCGCATAAATTTGCATAGAACCGCTGCAACCCTTCGCGTATACGTTCCCGTATCTTCGTGGAGCGCAACGAACACACGCGTACGGGCCAACGCGGCGAGACGGTTCATCGTGTTTCTCGTTTTTCGCTTTTCGTTTTTCGTGCAGCAACGTTTCGAGGCACGTGGTCGGGGAGACTTGGTCCGCCCTTAATAAGGAGCGCGGACGACTCGAGGTAGGCGTGGATCTGTCTCGTTCCGATATCCAACTCGAGGGGCCCTACGGTCGCGTCTTTTTATCAAAATTCACGGTACCTTTGATCCGACCACGAATTCTTTCGCGGTCGGTAGTATGGTCGCGGTTGTCGGAACGTTAATTGCGCGTCTCTGTCTGTCGCCTGGTTTCCTTCTTCTCGGCTTTAGACGGTAAGTAGCATATTTCTCTTACGTGCCTATCTTAAAATTACTCGATCGATTCATGCCCCTCGATTAATTTAGAATTTTATGGATCTCTGTACGAAATAGCACCGTACATAACCGTATCGACTGTACGCGACGAGAATTTCTTCCACGAGAATTCATTTCTAAGAACGTCGATCGCGATAACTCACCCATACGATAAATAACAATTAGGCGAATAATTTATAATACTCGAGATAAAAGTGTTTAACGTCTGAGAACGATTCTAGTCGATGAAACGTTATACGACGATTCAGTGGGTGGAAGTTCGGACACGTTTCCTCCTTTCGCATTCTCGTTTGTCAGTCGTGTAGAAAGGCGTACCGTTACGTTATGCCGAAGATAAGAAGAGTTAATCAGCCCTACCGGCCACGTGTCGTAATTTAAGTTGGCTTTAAAATCATACGCGGCATAGCGCCGCGTGCGTCAATGGTGCGTGGACACGATCGAGTAACGTAAAAGGTTCGAGGAGGGCTTTGTTCTCTCGATACGCTCGACCAGACATTTAAGGAAGTTCGCGTCCTGATCAACGTCGCTCGATTAGAGAAACCAGGAAAAAAACGTGAAAAAGTAGAAGAAGATTCCAAAGTATACAAAGTATACGAGTCTATACCCATAAAGGTGCTTAATGGCATTCTCGCTGTGAGATGGTCGCGGTGATCTGTCCGTTACGAACCGTTCTTTCGTTTCTTCCTTCGTAAGTTACCCACGTGAATTTACTTTGAAGTATTTCTTAGCGATATCGTTGCGCCGAAGATAACGATCGTTGCGTCGACGAGGCATGCGACTTGTCCCTTCGAGTTTATTACGATCGGAACTCGAAGCAATTCTTTCGATACGTGTTGCATAAAACTACAGAAAGTTTAAAAGCATCTCCTACTCGCTATAATCTGATCGATTAACGATATGATCCGGGAATACTGATCTAGAAGGTGCGCGACGTCAAAGGGGATAAATAGATAGCGGAGCAGCTTTTGCGATCGACGATTCACCTACGGTAAATTGCGCGTGTATAAATTAATAAGCTGATTGGAAATCTTACGATACGATACCCTAGCTACCCATTTGTCTCGCGATTGGTATTAGTGCGATTCGATCAACCAGTAAGTTTTGAAAGCGCTTATAACCGCGGGAAAGTGCGCGAACGTTATTCACGCGGTGACCCGATACAAAGAGACTTTGGAATCGCGCGTGAGAGGACGCAGGACATTGTATCCTGACGCGGGGGGGGGGGGGGGCGGTAGAAAGAAGAGACAGGAAAGCCAAAGAGAGCGCAATCAGCGCGGATTGCCCGCCATTCCGCGAACTTGTAAACCAAACGACGGATCGCAAATGGAGAAACAGAAAGGACTGTGCACCACGAGGAAGCCCATATACGCGGTAACCCTCGGTCAACCGTTGCTACCTCGTCTCGTACCCCTTTCTTGCTCTCGCTCTCTTTATACATATTCGCTTCCCTCGGGACGTTGGTACTACGAAAAAACGTACGGTAATTAAGGAAGATAGGAATCGCCTCTTAAATCGCTCTTAACCGCCGCGAGTCCACCTCCGCCGTGGGTAACCTCTGGCTGGATAACTACCTGCTTCTTCGCCCCTTTCTCTTTCCCCATCCTCCTCTTCCCTTCTTCTGCTTCTTGCGTCTTCGCCTCCGAGGTTACTCGAGCCACTGCTAGAGATATCTGCATCTCGCGAGTGCTTGCCCCTGTCCCCCATACGGCAAATAAATCAGATCGTCGCACGGAGCGTCGCCTGTGCCCTGTGCCGCTCTTATTTCTACTTTATGCTTTATACGAGCAAAGAGAGGCGGAGAGAGAGAGAGAGAGAGAGAGAGAGAGGGCCGGCCCTGTCTGTACCTGGCCCTGTATGCACGGCGATGTACACAAGTCGCGCGTCTATACCCTATACTTTATGCTCTATACTCTATACTCTATACTCTATGCTTTATTCTCTATGCCATACTATAGCCTATACTCTATACTCTATACTACTATAGGATGGGTACTCCGCCTCGTTCGCATCTCCCTGGATATGTGCGTGGGTTAGAAAGCACCGTTACCACACGACCGAGAAATTCCGTCTGTCCCGAGGCGGCTCGGGTTGAGTTGTACTCGACTCGGAAATTGGACGCTTTCTCGGTATGCCTGTGCACTGTTGCAGAGTCCGCGGAATCACCGGCCCTCGTCTCGTACGAGATGAGCTCGATTAAAATTAATAAGCGCCTTCTGCCAGCTGCGTCTGTATGCTGATCGACCGAGGCTAGGTGCTAACGAGGTTATTCTTCTCGCAGCTTCGTAAAGGTCTGCTCTCTGCGAGCGGTAGCCCTGACGACCCTCCTCTTTTATTTACCATGGTCTTAACGGTTGTTGGGAGAGCCGGGACGGACATTAGTTGGAATTGGTTTGGGGAACGAAGCTCGACGGTGTTACTTGGAAAAGAAGGTAGGAGAAGGTTGCAAGGGAGGTAGGAAGGTATGGTAGAAAAAATTGCAACTACGTGCGCTCCAAGATTCGAGCGGTTGATATAACAAAGTTTATAAAGATTACCTTCCAACTAAATTGCTGTTTCAGTTTTTCAGCGAATTCTTGATTATTTTATTTATTTATTTATTTATCGGTACTTGGGTTTCGGAAATACAGCTCAACTAGTTAAAACGTATTTCGTTTAAAGCAGATCTTTGCCCTCGAAATATTATCGCGAACAACTAGCGTTTCTCTTATAAGCGGTAACCGTAGAATAAATGCGCGCTTATAAAATTAAAGATTCTTCGTTTCGACGAAGATTTCACGCTATATGATTATAAACCGTTGGATTTAGAACACCGATGCGCGTTGGTTACACGTTATTTTCATCTAGCTACTATAAAAGATTGGCGAAAGGAAACAGGTACGTGTATCTCTGTTGTACTATCGGAGATTTCAACGGGCAGATGCGGTCTACCCTTTGACCAAGCTCGGCCGAAGCTTCGCCGAGAATGCGAACGCTTGGGTAGAAAAGTTGATGGGGAAGAGATCCGTCGCGGATACGATCGGCAGCTCGCAGGGGCGCGCGCGAAGCACGCCTGGAGGATGCGTATACGCGAGGTGATGCGTCAATTACGCGGGCAGAAAGAGGTTTCGGCTAGCGCGAGACCATCCGGTCTGCTCCCAGAGAAACGTATTTCACGAGAGGCCGTTAACGAGATTCCTGTCGTCTCGGAACCACGGTTGCTCGTCGTCGTAGCCTTATTTTTATTTCTTCGCTAAACTTTCGCAGAGAAAGGAGAGAGAAAGCGCGAGTAAAGAAGCAGCGAGGGAAAAAGCGACGAGAACGGAGCAGAGAGGCTGGAGAAGCTGGAATATTCCCCTATCTTGGGTTTCAGGGTCAGAATCGTGTTCCAATTAGATGGCACGACCAGACTGCGCATTTTTCACCTGTTCACCTCCCTTCGCTCTCTTCCACCGTGGCTATCGTCGTGTCGCACAGCTCGCAACCCTCGGTCCTTGCGGGGAACACCGGTGCGCTCCAACTTCTAGTCCCCAAGGTTCTAATAGGGGCGGCTGCATGGACCGTGCGGACTTATAAAACCAGATACGTTATATAATGCATCCTGCGGCAAATACGTGAGCATGCATTTTAGCGGTAGCCAGGGTCATTAGGAGCGTGCCTCGGAACCGTGCAGCTACGAGCTTGACCCTTGCAGCGTATCGAACAACGAAGACAAAAGGGCAGCTAATGTAATTAGCCCGACGATATTAATTTTTGCACGCTTATCGGCGCGATCGACCCGCGATGAGAATTAACGCTGGTCGTGACGAAACTAGTCCATTATCTATCAACTCGAACGCTATCTCGAATGAGTATTCTACCGTACATCTTTGAAAATTGATTTTCTTCTCTAATTATCAAAGTTATAGATGTTTGAAGGCTTTTTTTTTTTTTTATTATAGATCATGTTCCCTGAAACGGCTTCCACGATATCAAGAATATCACGATATCAAGTATCGAATTTCGAATAGATATTACCCGTACTCGACGAAATCCCAAGTTCTCTATAACAATATTTTTTCCAATTAAAAAAATTTCTTTCTAATTATGTCGCAGAGTGGTAAATACGCTGGAAGTCCGTTCGCGCCTAGGTAAATCAGATATATATTATAATGGTTAAAATATTACATTTTCTAATAAATTCCGACGCTGTCACTTTTTCTTTATGTAGTTGCAGCGAGATTTGCGGACGACCGACGTTACGACGGATCTATCGGTGTTCGGTTTCACCGGTTTTGAAAGGCTGGGGTATTTTTGAAAAAAGAAGCAAACTATATCAATTTGAAGCGATCGTGTGAGAATCCTCTCGCAAGTAGACGCGATCGACGATGCTTGTTCGTTAAACCGAGACTCCCTAACGTCTAACGATTTCGTTAATTAGTCGAGTCATAATTCTAACTTCACTTCCGCTGGTTCGCACGTCCGCAAACTATATATTTTGCGGATTACTCGTTCCCACCACCCTTTGCTTTCTCACACGCCAAACGAATTTTTCATTTTTACCGCGCCTTTTTCCGTAGACCAATTCGGATGCGAATGTTTCGAATTCTCTGTTAACGATAACGATGTGTGTGTGTGCTCGCGCGCTTCTGTTTACATACATACATACATATTATAATAAAAGGTAATAAAAGAAAAAGCGGGTCAAGCGACTTTCCCATAGATGGCTCTTCCCGCTGATAATCATAGTTCGACGAGCGATTTCGCGAAACGCCTTTCAGAAATCGACGTACCACCAGTAAATAAAATCGCTGCGGATCGCGGCGTCGCGATTGTCTCGGCCCTATTTTTTCCTCGCCTGTAATTATCGCACGCAATTTTCACCGTTCGCGATCCGCCAATTAGCGGCGGCATCGAACATTTTCTCATGAACGAACGTTGCCAGCCAATTACACGGGAAGCCTCTTCCCACATCTGTATTGCGATAGAGGCATCGTTCGCTCGTTCTCAAACTCGTTTACTCTTCACACGCGTAACCATTATTTTATTAATTAATCGAATATCGGCCAACTACGAACGAGAGCTACGGTCCTTGGTGAAAAAAAAAAAGATCGTAACCTCCTCAAAATTCTTAGATGCTTCGCGATGCCTAAAGACGAGATAACGTCCGATCTTTTACTTATCTATTTACTTATTTATTTATTTATTTATCGTAACGTTTGCTTTTCTACGTATGGCGGTCCTCTGCTTACGTCGTATTTACTTATCGCTACCTCACTGACCGAATCAACCGCGTTGGAAGTTTGTTAAGGACCTCTTTGGAATTTGAATACTTATTTATGCCATTTTCGCGAGGTAAATAAATCTATAGAAACAAATGATTTATTTCTGTCACAATGTCGCCGCTAATCACGCTGCTAATCACGCTGCTAATCACGCTGCTAATCACGCATCCAGACAATGAAATTGAAAAACTCGCAAAAAGCGGACATAACGTGTAGAAGGTGGATGGTTACGCGAGCGATACAACTTGATGGAACGTGCGGACAAAGATGTAACACTGAAAACACTGTCCGTAACGAATGAAAAGCAGAAGAAAAATGGACTCGCGTTAACCGAGAGGAACGGGCCCGAACGAGTCACAATGGAAAGCAGGAACGATAACAACAAATGAAGTAAGAAAAGACGAGCCACTCTATTCAACGAAAATCCTCTTTCTTCGTTCCATTCAACAGGCTTCTATGTATGTTCTTTATTTCGCGTCTCGGCCATGGTCTGGCTTAACGAATCGCCGCGCCGACCGTGACCATGACGCGATTAGACGTCAAGACTCTTCCAGGCGACAGGAAATCGCTCGTTGATGCGATCTAATCCACGAATCGAGAGCGTTCGTCGATTGCTATCAACGATGTCTAAGAGCCTAAGAAAGCTTGCGGAAATGAGGAAGGAAAGAGAAAGAAACGACGAATCGATATCGATATTATATCGTTGTAACGTTGTATCGTCGAAGATGTCTTATAATTCTTCTCGTAGTGGTTAAAAGAAAGCTGCCTGGGTAAGATGTCTTTGGACGCGGAGACGAAATTTACGAGGAGGAAACGCACGATGGAACGTGCTTAACTCCGAGTTGCGTAAGCAACGATAGCATGTGATTGGGACGCGCGATAAACAGTCGCGATGCATCAACCCGTGATTATCATCTATCCTGACAACGAATTCGTAATTGGATATATTAAAACGACGTAATTCTGAGCAAGAATAAAGAATCGGCGAGGAAAATATAGCTTTCTTAGAGAAAGAATGCGACGAAATCGATGGAAGGGGTTTAGTAGCGAAAACGGATAAAATATTATCCGAACAACTGTTTAAAGAGAAACCAGTTGGTTCGTTAGCCGTACAACTGTTTACGCTGCTTCGTATAATTTCCGAAAACGAACATCACCGATTTAGAAAGCGTGTTTCAGCTAACAGGAAATGCTCGAGCAGGGAGTAAATCGTGTCACGTAGACTTCTTTATCCCTCCTTTATGAGCGTCGAATCGGGCCATCGAAGCAACAATTTGAAACATCCATCCGAAAGGAATTCCTGCCAGCGGAGTTATATACGTACTTTGAGATCGAACGGATCTCAACGCGAATTTGTAACGAGCTGAGAATCGCGATCAAGGAGAGTTAGGATTGCTCCGGTCCTTCCGGTAGACACGCGTGCGAATGGATCGCGTGTCTCAGCCACGAGGATCTGTTAAACCGTCCCAGAGAGTCTTGCTGCTCGGGAAGAACCGGCGTGATTAACAGTCGCGGCTGCTATAACGCGCGATCGCTGCCGATCGATTTAGTCGCGGTTAACCGTTTTCCGGAATCCCGGAGAATTCCTGCTTTCGAACATTGGCTGATAATGCGACGGATAAGAATGTTGTCCAACTTACGTGCGATTTCTCCTATCGGGAAGAGATATGGTACTACTAGTCTTGGCCAGACTTGCGGGCTCGAGAATTTCTCTCATTTCGAATCCCCGTTCTCACACGTCGTTAATCACAAATGTTATACACATCCTTCATATAACATATCGTACACGATTTATTTTAACACGCTTGACGAGGTTCTTTTCGTCCTTCCTCGTGTGATTTCGATTCGTAGGATTCTTCATTAAGGGGTTAGAGAGCAACATTTTAAAACTCGCAACTTTCGGAAATCCAATACACTTTGAACTTATAAGCATAAACAAGTAGTCGATATTATCGGTATTTATCAACGTTTTCGGAGACGCGAAAAAAGATGGACGATTTTTGAAAAGTACTGTAAAAAGAATAGAAAAAGGCCAGCTCGTCTCACGTTGTCCGAACGATTGTAAAGCGATTGCTCGAAATTAACATAGGAAACACTCTCGCTGTGAACGAAAGACTATTCGTAAATAAAAAGTCGTCGAACAAACTACCGGCAATTAAACTTTCTTTAACCAATTAATTTGCCGGTGACTGGACCACGTATGGTACGAAGAGTGAAAAAAGAGAGGAGGAGCGTGGAAGGCGGTCACGTTTGAAGGACGATATCGAAACGGCGGATCGTTCGAGATGCGGTCGTGCACGTTGCACATGTTCCTCTCTAATCTTTGGGACTCGCGACTTCCTCCGGCTGTCTCTCCACGCTCACGGATCCACCGTAGAGAACCTTGGATTTCTCCTCCTTCTCCTTTTTTCTTGCTTGTACTCTCTTGCTATCCAGCTAACGACCACTATCTCAGGCATCGCGAAATAATGAAATTACGCGAAAAAGGGACGGCCGCGGCTGGCCGCGTCGGACCACGCTCGAGAGCTTTTTTGTCAGTGCTGGCGGATGTTAACGACGCCGTGTTCATAGAAATAGATCTAGCACGAGGTGGTTTCGCTCGAGGAGCAAACGCGTGTTCCTCGCATAGTACCCTGCAGGTAATATATATTCGCTATCTGGAGCTAATCTTCGAGAACGTAAATATTCCAGCGTAATAACGTTCCGTATAAAAATGTCGAAATAGAACGGAGGCAGTAATGACAATAAAATAAAAAAGATACGCAAGTACGTTGGAAATATCAAGGGAAAAATCGTAGGTAGAAGAGACTCGTTTGATCGTAGTTAGCTGTTTCCGGTAACTGGAATCCGTGACATTTAGGAAACCGACGTCTCTTCTCATCAGAAATTCCATCATTTCGCGCGTTCGCGTTATTTCAAAGTTTTATCGAGAATCACAATGTCGCGGCCTACTAAGATAGAAACGAATTTTTGCACGTGCGTTCTAACGTACCAGAGACAGAGCGAGGAATATTTTTTTCGAGGGACCGTCGTCGCGATGAGAATTATCGCATTCCACGATGACGAGACCGATAATCGCGGCAAGGAAAGGAGAAACGAGGTAACGACAACGGCCGGGACTGCTCGAAAGTTACCTGGAGTTGCTGTTTCCAGCGTAGCATAATATCTGAGAGCGGAAGGAGAAGAAAGATGGTGGACGTTGCGATACGGGACCTAATGGCGAGCCAAGTCTTTTCACCGAGCCACGAACGCGCTTCGATATATCACAGTGGCCTGTAAAACTAAGAACAGCGCTTCCCTTTGTAGAGGGTTTATGATCCTTTTACGATTAATACAACCGACAGAGTCCACGCGGCAACGGAAATGATCCCTCGTTTCGCCACGGCACGACCTTTCTTCGAAGCGGGATAGTAGCCGCCGAATGCTCGCTAATTAGGGGCAATACGCGCGAATAAAGCGCTGCGGTAAATCTCACAGGAACCGATTTTCGTTCGACCAACGTTAATTTTTTACAACGTCGATGGGTAATATCGATGCTTGGTGAATGATATTATTCCATAGTACGTTCGGACAGGTAGAAGAGATGTTCCAAATTTACAGAGAAATTCCAGGGAAGCGTAAAAGTTGGGACCGAAGGACGAAACGCGTACATACGTCACGTCCAAGGCGGGGCATAAAGTTAGCCGGTGTTCACCTTTATGGGAACACGCAGGCACCGGCAGGCAAAGGTCGAGCGACTTTTACGGGGATGACCTCGCGGAAAACGACGCTCTGTAACACTTGCTACGCGTCGTCACGAGCCAGCTCGACTTTTACGCGTTACGCGTATATATAAACGCGCGTGCACGTTTCTTCCTTGCCCAGGTAAAAGATACGCGCGTATCTCGTGTATATCGCGTATGGATATTCCGAAACGGGGGAACAAGCATAGCTCGCACGCGGTTTGCAGCTCGAAGGGGAGCAGCGAATCTTGGCGAAAGAGTTCGACAAATATCAGCGCCGTTTCTTTCTCCCTTCTCGCCGTTTCCGCTTCTTCTTAACTTTGCGGTGGATGCCGTTGTGTGATCGTAATAGAGAAAGCAAGTTTATCATTTCGAAGATATTTACTCGAGTAAGAAAGTACGCGGCAAGATGAAAGGCTGAAAAGAGCGACGATCTCGACGAGAACCGGCGGATATGTATGTACGTACTCGAATCGTTTGTCCTTGCCTAGCTCGAAGTATATCGAGCGATGTACCTTGCGTCGAGACACAGTAGCCAGTTAGTAGTTGATCGCCATTCGCATTAACGGATGACTGGTACGCGAGCGACGCGTGGATAATCGCCACAGCCCCGTGCCATCAGCCATGTTCGGTGCGTTAATGTTTACGGCCTAGTCAAGAAAATTGCGTTCGCGCCAGCGAATACTCGCCATTTGCATATCTCGAACCCGGAAGGAAAGCGCGGCGGCTCGTTTTGCCCAGCCCCGTATCGAAAATAATTACAAACGGTATGCGCACAACTGGTTCCCGACAATGTCGATGACCCTCGACCCTCGATAAACGCAACGCTCGTACCATTTTTACCACTTCATTCTGAGAAAAAAGAAAAAAAAAAGTACTATCGAAATTCAGACGATTTCATCCATCATGGATTTAAATCTGGGAGATAATCGAACTATCCGACCGACTCATCGTCCAGGATCAGGAAGAAAGACACGTGGAAGGGCGAACGTATAGAAATGATCGGGGTAGCGATCAAAGGTGCGTGGCTCCGGTACGTGAGCGCATCTACGTAACTATATTTAATAAGGGACCGGATAGAGCACACGAGGGGGGGGGGGGGGGGAGAAGAGAGAGAGAGAGAGAGAGAGAGAGAGAGAGAGAGAGAGACAGAGAGGGAAAGAAGAATCGAGCAGAACCTGATATGGTAATGGTAAAATATGAAGAGTACGAGAGGGCTGGCGAGTTCGTAGATGGTATCGAAAGCGAGGAATAACAACCGATGGAAAAAGAGCAGACCGAGAAAAAGGAGGAGGTTACGAAGATATAGAAGAAGAAGAAGAAGAAGAAGAAGAAGAAGAAAAAGAAGAGAAAGACGAAAAGGCAGGGAGGAAGAGGACGAAAAAGAAGAACAAGATACTGGCGTACCGCGTTGCGGCTTTACGAGCAAGTCAATGACTCTGTACGGTCTTCGTGGGCCCCTGGAACGACTTTCAACAGGCCGCTAAAGCAAACGCGGTCTCCTTCTACGGGGTGTGGTCCCCTTTCTATGCAGATCGTCCCCCCTTCTGCCTAGCACCCCCGCTGTATCGATCGGGCCCATTGTTTCGCCGGTGGAATCCCTCGCATCTGCTTGATTCGACCAAATGTTTCATCACTGCCCAGCGAATCGTCGTGTTCGAGGTCGATCGAAAGAATTCTCTTACGATTTGCATAAACCTATTCTAAACTCTTCTCCGACTAGCTGGTAAAGCTTTTGCGCTTTAGTTTTCTAATTCAATCGATTCTCTGCCACGAAGCACGTTGCTCTCGCGTCAACAAATTACTACGAACCCTGCATACGTTTCTGGTTATCTCATTCGTAATGTGACGCGCTAACTAAAATAGCGAATTAGGATTTCGAAAAGATGCTGCAATTCCACGATCCGTCTTCGATGAACGTTTCTCGACTAGCTCGCGACAAATTAGCCACAAGTCCCGTGCCAATCGGTACAACGCATCGACGCATCAACGCATCAACGCATCAACGCATCAACGCGGCAAGCAATCGCTCTTGTCGGTTTATTTTTCGAAACGCGTCGCCTCTATCGTCGGTCCGGATCGAATCGAAGCCGCTCGGCTCGTCCGCCGTTCGAATACGCATGCAAATACGTCATGTCTGTCGCCGATCGTTATTGAGATTCAACGGACGCATTAAATTAATCCAGATTTATATCCCCGAGCAAGACACGCACAGAGAAACACACGAAAGAAAGGAACGCGTGAGGCGCGGTCGATTCTCGACCGACTGCTACCCATGGCTACTCCATCGTGTCCAGAGAGGTCGGTTTACACCGCGTGGGTGTGGATTTATCATTCCTTTCTCCTGGAGAGAGATATCCGAACAAAAGGGACCACGATACCTCTCCCCTCCCCCCGACGCGAAGGAGGGGCCAGAGTCTTCCGAGAGTTGCGAGAGACCCCGGTCGAGCGGCACTCGTGGATATGGGGCCCTGTCACGACACTCACCTTCCCCGACATAATGGAGCCGCTCGCTTATTGCCTTACGAGCAGGCTGCAGCCCTGCGTTATGCGTCGCTCGCCCGTTCCTATTCTCGCCTAGTTCCCCGGAGAACGCTCGCCTCGCAACCCCCGAACTCGAATCGAAAGGGTTCGTCGTAGTTGCATCTGTGCGATTCGTACGAATCGTGAGAAAATCAGTTTTGTCGGAACTTGTCGCGAAGCATCGGGGGGCGGTATCGTTGGACGCGTAGGCCGTTCGATCGAACGCTAACATCCAGAGCCCACGAGTACCTTTCGACGGGATAGTGAAGATTGAAATTTTGCGAACGATAATCGAAAGAGAGGAATTTTCTACGTTAAATCTGTCCTTCGATGTTTTCTATGATCTCCAACAACTGCTTTTCAACATACCGATCGTAAGTGACTATAAACGATGGAAAACTACCGATAACGATTTCTTTATTTATTAATCGTCTAATATCGTCGAAAGTCGGAACAAGTTTCGTTTTGTTTCAAAGTATACAGACTCGTTGTCCGAAAAGGATGGAAGCGTTTTCGGCCAACGAGTGAAAAATAGATTCTTTTACGTTTCGAGGAAAGCGCGTTCGATTATTCTTTGCGAGTAACCGATTTAACAAGTAGGTAGGGGATAACGGATCAGGTTTATACGGAGGCATTCCCGTAGAACTGTAGACCGTAGAGTGGAGAGGTACGGGGTACGGATTACTCGGAAATTTGATACGATCCTCCGGGAAATAGTTCTATTACGTTGAGAAAGTCGGGGCACGGACGACTCGAATAACAAACACGAGACTTTTAGTTGGTAGCCCTAGCTTGTCTAGTTCCGTGGCTCGGACTCATTTATCGTGCCCACGCCAGCTTTTATGAGAACGAAATGCCACCGGTATACCGATATCCTCTCGGTTGCAACCAGCCACGGACAACAACGACCGGTATCTGTCACTGTCGCGAATCACCGCGAGTGAACCGAGAGACGATACGCGTACCTCGGAAGCTCTTTTCTTCTATCGCCTCGCATCGTTTTATTCGTTTTTTTCTTTTTTCTTTTTTTTTTTTTTACAGCAACAGAGGCAGGAGAAAAAATGTCTTGCCTACTTACAAATCGATTAGACAAAGAAAATTAGCCGAAATTACGACTCTGCGACTCTTGTTCGCGATATGTACGATATCGTTTCTTCGATTTTATACGTCACGGCTTTCGTCGCTGTTTCACCCGAGATAACGTTAAAATTATCGCCAATCCTATTAAACCATTCCGATTTTATCCGCCAGTTTTAAGGAAGAAGACGTCGAAGTAGCGATCGTTGTCTCGCGAACGAAGAGACAGAACCGTCGAGATCTCCGTTCAGATAACCAACCAAGTATCCTCGACCACCTTCGGCAACCGCTGTTCGAATCGCACCTTCCAGCAGTTGCTGAAAGGGCTGAAACTTGGTTTCGGCACAGCGGTAACCTTACGCCGCTCTCCGTGTTCTCCGGCAGAACCCGGAAGTAGGCTCTAAGGAAGAACGAGTTTCAGATCGATCGAAAGGAAAAAACGCGCGTAAGCAGCGAGCAACGAAGAACGAGCGAACGAGCCAAAAGAGCGACGTGTCGATAACGGAGCGAAAATAGCGTTAGACGAGCGTTGACAGCGCGCGAGAACGGCTGGTACAACGCGAGGACACTCGTTAAACGTCGTACGCGCATGCTTCGTGTCCAGATCGTCCTGGCTATAAACTATTCGACGAGGCGAGACGAGACGAGGCCGGGCCGAGAGCTAAAGATTTCGAATCGCGTCAGAGATGCACGGTTTCATTAATTAAAACACGTCGAGGTGGAGACTGCTCCGCGAGAACAATGTAACGCGAAGGTGCCGATAAATCACGAACGTTCGCGTCGATCGGCGAAAGAAAACACGAAAGAAGAGGCGAATTATCGTCGCGTAGGCCGCAGGGAGGATACACCTCGGTGATAAAACTCGTGTACCGTTGCGAAGATAGCGATGAATATTTCGCGTCAGCCATCTCCACGTTTATCCAACCGTGGTCGTATGTCCGTCTTTCCGTTAGCTCGTGTGTTTCCGCTTGTCCATTCACCTAAGTGTGCGGTACCTAAGTGGTTCTTCGTTCGTGGAATTTCGGATTTTTCAGAGATTAACGAGCACCTTCGATGTCTAGCACCGCAAAACCGAAATCTCACGTACAGCTACGTGTCGCTGTGACAATGGTAAGCAGGTATTTAGGTCGCCGCCACGTACGTATAAAATCAAAAAATATCCTAAAATAACCAGGTTAGTTAGCGCTAACGCAAAGAGTAGTAAACACGCGTATGAATAATCAATAATTAAGCAAGGTAGAGAAACGTAGAGAAACGGCCACGTTATCGATAAGAGGAAAGAATATAGCGTCGTACTGTACTGCGTGACCCTGATCTATTTCGTTGGCAAGCCCTACACACGCAACGCTACGGTCGTACGCGTAAAAGCGACTTGCGTAACAACAGCATCCGAGCAAGGGATCCAGAGTGGCGAAAGCAACGCGCGTCCCCAACTCGCGCAACTCTTCCGTTCCTACAACCCCAGCGTTCCCCATCACGTTCACGCAGGGTACGCACTTTATGCTCGTGTGTTGGCATAAATCAGCTGGAACGCGTATAACTGTCCAGCAAGTTCTACCTCCACTCGTTTCGCCGCTCGGCCAGGCCAGGCCTCCACGCACTAGCATGAATCGAGTTCTCGCGTTCTCGTGTTTTCCGTGACAAGAGTCGCGCCTCTGCGTGACCATGTACTGCGCGATCTTCGGACACCAACCAACGTCGCGCGGCTTCATCGAATTCCATCCACAGATTCGAGAGGGTGAAGACGCACGATGACTCGTTGGAAGCACCGTTTCTTCTATCGTTTCCTACAGATACAACTCTATAAAACCGCGGAATTTGCGGCCGCAGATACGTGGAGGGGAAAAGCGAGTCATCGATCGCCGGGGTACACGATATCGCGATCGAGGAAGATAGGAACGTGGTACGTCTCTTTGGTTGTGGCTTCGTTCGTCGCGTCGATGCGATTAACGACTTTTCCATTTGGAGGACAACACGAAAAACAGAAGCACGTTGGTTATAGATAGCCAGAGAAAACGAGCGAGTCTCCTTTTACCCGCTATCTCGGCCAAGCGGACCGATCGATCTATGGACGTGCGATTAATCGTTTAACCGGCGCTCGATAGAGCGTTTTCTAATTAACGGAATGGAATGGAGGAGGCGTGATCGGATCGTCGACCAGGAAAATCTGCAGCCGGTCGAGGTCGTTCTCGGCAAAAGGGACGACACGACGTTCTCGATGCTCTTGCACAAGATAGAAAACGTGCCGATACGATAACAACGGATGAACGAAAAGGGAGGAGGAGGAGAAAGAGAGAGAGAGAGAGAGAGAGAGAGAGAGAGAGAGAGAGAACAGGCACGAAACGAAGAAGAAACGCTGCGGATGAAGAGGCGGAGAAAGCGGAATGCTACAAATTGAACCATTACGACTACCTGATACCTATGCGACCAAATCGTCGAAGAGAAGCCAATCCCAAGAGGTGCAGTCCCGTAGCTAACCAAGGAATGGTTACAATCTCGTTCTTTGCGAATGCCTGGAGCGGCTACTCTTTCGCGAAAAGCAAGCATCTGGTAAAAACGCTGTAACTGGCCCGTCCAACGAACGTCCGAGTTGGCGAAGCTTCGCGTTAAAGAAACAAACGAAGGGGCAGCGGCGAAAGGAGAGGGACGAGAAGGAAAGAAAGTACGATACGTGGATGGAAGAAATTGGAGAGAACCGACGGCATGTAAGGTCGATGCAAATTGAACCGTTACAACCAACTACACGAGCAAATTATTTCGAACGCGCCTGGTCTAGAGAGAGTGGTTACAAGCCTGTCGTAAATATGTACGTAGCTGTGGAGAGCCGGGCATCGTCTACGGTTATTTTCTTGATCGTACGAAAGGCAGGAAGAAAGCAGCGGCATAACGAAATTCTTTGGGAAAATTACGACAAAACAGAACATTTCGATCGTCCAGGTAATAACTATTCCTGGCGGCGACGGATGTTTTACGAAAGGGACACCGCTGCTGCACCGTCGCAGAACGAAAAGGTTTCACGGTACTGCGATAACTTGGAACGTAGAAGAATCGACGAACAAACTCGCCGACGACCACCAAAGGAAGGAAACTCAAAGATTCCTCGTAACATCGAGGATATAGTTATGGCCTTGTTCCGAAGCATTTCCTCTATAAAAGGAACAACTTCAACGGGCTCTGTCTGTCAACGACCATTTGGAGTACGCGATCCGGACACGCTTCTTACGAGTTTCGATTCCCGCCACACTTATTCCGGCGTCGTGCACTCTAGAAGCGTGCAACGTATCTAAAAGAAATTGTGGCGTCGGTCGAAGGGTAGACCTAAAACTCACGAAGCGCGAGAGCAAGTAGCATTTCGATACCTATATAGGTGGTTGTATCGCGGAACCAGTCCGATACGATACGAAGCGAGAAAAGGTGGTAGCAATGTCGGCGAAGCGACGGAAACTGATCGGTGAGAGAGCAGAAGCAGCAAGGTGGAACAGGCCGGGCGCTTCTTTAACGGGAAAAGGCGCGCGCGACCGAAAGCAAAGTAGCGTAAAAGAGGATGGAGGGACGTGGCCGTAGAACGTAGAAGGTGGGGTCGGTCGCCATGGTTGTGGTCCGCCTGGGAACGACAGGACCACGCATTGTGATCCGGCCGGCGAGAAGGCCACGCTAGGCTGACCCTAACTTTACATTAACCATCTACCGTACGTGTATGTGGTGCGCGCATAAATGGTCACCATCCCCTGGCTCGAGTCGTACCTGTTGCACCAGCTAATCATTGCCTCACGGACGCGTTCTTTTATCTTCCTTTTCTCCCTCTCCTTCTAACCCTCCTGTTCGTTTGTCCGGCCATGGGACAAGGTTGCGCAACGGGCCGCCCTTGCGAGACACTGTCTTGCCGTTGCGTCGTAAACAGAGTGGAACGTGGCTTGTTCGAAGAGGGGCAACGTTCGTGCGTATGCCGAAATGCTAAATCGCCCTCGCAGAGCGATCGACGTACAGCGACCCCCGATGCACTTTGTTTCTTTTCGTTCGTTCTTTTCGATTCGTGGGAGAGCCGCGAAGAAACGGCCCCGAGTTCCTCAGGGGAGGAAGACGATTTATCGAGATTTCAAGCACTGGCTTGGTTTTTACTCAAATCGAAGTACAGAGAGAGAGAGAGAGAGAGAATAAAAGCGATAGGAAGCAAAAGATAATCAGCGATTTTCCATTCCATCGAAATTGAAAGATAATACGAATTGGAAGATTCTTTTCACGCGTTTACAAATAATATTCGAAATCCGTCGACTTTAAACCAATTAAGTCGTGAATTCTTTGACTCAACCCACGTACCTTTAACGATTCGGAACAATCGGTGTGGTTTGATTACATATATAGTCGAGAATCAGCCATGTAGCAAGTAATTGAAACAGAAACAATTTAAAAACTCACCCTCGGGACAGATGCACTGGTAATCCAAACCGTCGATCTGATGACACGTGCCTCCATTTTTACACGGCGATGGGTCGCAGGGAATATACTCGTTCTCGCAATTTTGGCCAGTGTATCCGCTCGAGCACATGCATCTGCAAATGAAACGCGACTCGTTAAAATCGTTCATCTTCCAAGTGTTCCACGAGAACGATGCTGATTGTTCGATAAAACGGCGATTAGTCGAGGTGATAAATTATCAGTTAATGCTCGCTCGATCAACTCCTGCAGCGCTAATTACACTCTGTGTGTGTGTGTGTGTGTGTGTGTGTGTGTGTGTGTGTGTGTGTGTGTGTGTGTGTGTGTGTGTGTTGGACGAGCTTCTCGTTAAAGAGAGAGAGAGAGAGAGCAAGACTTGTTTACATAGTTGTACCAGATGTAAAATCACGTGTTTAAGATTCTCAAAAATACCGCAGATACTTTCGTTATATGTGGCTTATATTTTGTTGTATTTACCAACTATAAAGAAATGTCTCTTCTTACGTAAAGTTGCGAGTTGTGCCAATACGTATATACGTGATATACGTCGCAAGATATTTATTATTTGTATTGTTTGCACCGGCGCAACCAATGAATACGATGCAACGAATAATTTTTGTTTCGTTCTTGTCTCGTAGCTTGTCTCTCGTCGAGAACGACTCGAAGATTCCGGTAGTAAATATCTTACAGAATAGTTTCTATCGCTGTCTATCGAAGCAGAAACGTTTTTGCTTACCCGTCTAATAAGAGTCGATATCACTGACTTTCGAAGAACAGGATTTATTAACCTGACGATTCTCCTACGATCTTAAAAGTGTTCGATACGATAAAGTTTTCGCATTTTCAGCCATGTACGTCCTACTAAAGTACCATTTACTGAAATCCGCATACTTGAGTAGACGAGCAGAGAAAAGTTACTTACACATGGACATACCGGTCAACGAATTGGAGGATCGTTAATAGGAGGAAAGGTTTCACTTTATCAGCTAAGACAACGGATGTGAGAAAGTTTTATAGATTTGATAGGACCGACGTGTCATTTATATATATATATGTATATGTACGTGCGTTACTGTGCTAAAGTTTCCCGAGGCGACATCGAACGATGTACATATCGTAAACGTAATTAAAATATGTAAACATCGACGGACGTAACGATTGTGACGATAGCGCAACAGCGATACATTTGAGATAACAGGAAGGAAAAGTAAGAGTCTCTCTCTTTCTCTGTAAGTACCGCCAACAATCAAGAGCATGGTTTTAACAAACATACGACGGAATCGTTTCGATCGATTTCTCACAGTTTTCCCATTCATTTGCTTCCATCCAACAGGATGCAACGGGAGACCGATAAACCGCGTTAATTATTGGCAGAATTGATACATATTTATAATACCGGTTCTACCGTAGCGTCAACTTTTTACGCTCAACGCGGTACTTTTTATGCGCATATTTATACACATCTATCGGCAAAAACGTGTGAACTCGACGAATAATTGATACACAAGAAGGTGTGCGTGTGTGCGATTTACAGATAAAACGTGGAGAAAATGTAGAGTTTAAAGGGACAACAACACACCTTGAGCCGGTAGCCAGCAGAATAACCAAGAACACACGCGTAAGATACATTTTCGCACGAAATCGATTGCCCCGGGTCGCAGGACGACGCTCTCCTCATATTTTGTCGAAGATCCGTTGGGTGTTCACTTCATTCTTAAGGCTCACCATCGTTAAAACAGCTACTTTATTTTCATAAACAGCAGAATATCACTACAGAAAAATAAACACATCCACCTGTACACCTTATACACTAACGGTCGCACGGTATATACGCGATAATACGATATTCACAAGTTCACACGCCGTTGATTGCACTAGTTTCCTATCACAAACCGTATTATAGTCGTTGAGCAATAATTATCCAACCGAAGCAAACACGGTTTCTTCGGAAGACGTATACGAGGACAGAAATGATGATTTTTCCACTGCGAACGGATACCTAGTTTTTTCAGCCAGTACGGTGGTTTATCATCGGCTGGATCCCGTTACGGGCATATGGTGTTCTCCTGGCTGCAACGCGTACAACCACTTTAGATACTTTCATTTTTCCATTTCTTCTTCTTTCGAGTCACGTTTCCTATAGCGCAGCGAGAGAAAAGTCGCAAGATCGAAAAAATAGTAGAAAATTGGCCGAGTCGTCGCGTCGGCGCATAGCGTTTCACACGATTGCACGTGATCGTCCGACAACCAACGAACAGATATTATAATCCTGGGAAACTTGGGTCGGTGATATCGTGGATGACGCTACTGTATATTTTCTAACGGCTACTTTCGCCAACAGTGGATGATAATGAAATAAACTAACTACGCGAGGTATATAAGAAAATGAACTGTACGTGAAGGTTGAAAGTTTAGGACGGGGGTTAGGCGAAGAAACGAGAGACAGGAGAGCATGACGGTGGAACGGGGGTGCGCGTGTGTGCGTGGTGTATCTCGGCCGTTCCTCGTTCCAGAGAGAAACGTCGTAGTAGCAGCCGCTGTTTTCTCACGCTCTTTCTCACGCGTCGTTTTTGGTCGCCGTCGTACCGGGCGCGTTTCGCTTCGTACGAAAGAATCGAAAGACAGACGAGGATGATTCGTTTCGGGCGACTACGCCGCGAGTGCTTTAAACGCCCTTAAATTCGCTCAAATTGCCTCTATCCTGTGTTACGTGTCGGTTCGCCGAGAAGCTGGCCATGACGGTTGAACGGAGGGGTACGTAGCGTTGCTAAATCTCGTCTCTCTCATCATCGTGCTTCCGTCAAGCTACACTCGTTTTCCAGCGCATTTTTCCAACTGCCTGTTATCTCCTCTTTCGCTTAATTTTCCACAAAACACTCTTGCACGACGCGAATTCGCTAGCCAAATTTCGTGCAGGCTATCGAAACGCTACGCGCAACGGTTAGCGGGCTTTTCGGAGCAGAGCGTGCCACTTTGAAAATCTCGCAGCAACCGAAGAAATATACAACGATACGAAATATCGCGCGGTATAAATCACAGTCGCTTACGAAACGCGATGTACTGTCAGGTCGCGTAGCCACTTGTTTTCGCGCGTATTTACCACAGTCACAGTTGGCGAACCGAGGAAGGAGGTGAACTCGGCAGAGACACGCTTCAAACGTGTATCATCCGCAAACGGCTAGCGACAGACTAACCTTACTTTCCAGACTGGGCCGTTCAGAGGGCGCCACCGTCATCAGTGACCCTCTCTGCTGGCGGTGGCGACGCGACCGATCCCACTCCCCTCTGGTTGCTGCGACGCTGTCTGTCTTTTTCCAAAGTCCCCTCGGCTCGTTCCGTCATCCTTCGTTAGTCTTCGACTATGCAGCCTGTTATCCCACTTTTGCGCATGGCCTTCTCGCCGTCTGCTCCGATCTTCTCGCTTTAGCTACCACCCAGGACCCTGGGTCGTAGGAACGATGCGGAATCATTGCACGCATGAATGCATCTCACCTCCTCTCTCTCTCTTCCTCTCTCTCTTCCTCTCTCTCTTCCTCTCCCTCCTTCGTCCTCGATAGCCAGCAAGAATTTTGCTAATTCGATAGTTACACGATATTTCCCTCCGCGAGACATACGCCGAGACATCGCGAAGCCAAATTTGCCGCATGCTAATTGTTTGCATTTTTTACCATTTCTGTCAACGTTTCGTTCGTACCTCTTGACACAGCCCAACGATATACGCTTCTACGTTGTATCAACTTTTCATTTTTACACTTACAATTGCGACTCTTGGTCGAATATTTGTTTTATTCGTCCGATCCATGAAACGGTTTAATTTCACCGCTCTTGTATTCGTGTAAATTTACACGACGCTCGAAAAATCCGCCCGTATGAATCTTTAATCCGCCCGTATGAATATTTATGCGCCGCGCCGGTCGAGCAAACAGACTATGGGCAAAAGCGTGCCGGAGGCGCAAAAATTCCGATTAAATCTTGTTGACCGGCACGCTTAACAGCATCTCCGGTGCCGTAGTCGAAGGTAGCCAATCGAAAAATTTCATTTCCACTTGTTTACGCGCATTGTTCGAACCGAATGGATTACACGCAACCAGACAACAAGATTTTCAAGGGCTTTCATATTTCTCCTAACGATCCTCCTTTGTCCTCTCTCTCTCTCTCTCTCTCTCTCTCTCTAAATATATATATAATATAATATAATATAATATAATATATATATAATACCGAATACTCTAGCGAGAGCGTGAAATTCGCTCCATTTGCTGTATGGAAAATAGCATCGGCGGACCAAGTACTACGCGCCTAGCTGATATCGGAATAAATCGCACAGTCGCTGCTCGGAATATTTCGATCGAACGTTAGCAGAGAGCTTATGAAACTCGGTTTTGCAACGTAGTCGTAAAACTAAAGAATCCCCCAGCCAGATCGACGCGAAATATCGTAGCGGCAGCAAATATTTCGCGACCATAGATTTCCGCCTCTATGACGAATACGACGACGGTTTACGCGTTTCACACTGACGCGAAAAATTCCCGGCAACACCGCAAATTTCACCGAAATTTTCTTCTCTTTTTTTTATATCAAATCGAATACGACAACTGCGTAATTATCTTTGATTCTTTAACAAATTTTATCGCTGTTCCTTAAAGATCGTTATCGTTATCGCAAAGAGCGAAGCAACGTGTTTGAATTTGTATTCGTTAGGAAACACGCTTATACGTATTTCGAGCAGATCCTCGATCGAGAAGAACATAAAACATTTCCATATCGCAGTCGGTGCTATTGTTGCGAATCCGATCGGTGTTCTCGACCGTTGTCCGTCAATTGTTCGATTCGGTGGGCATCGAGAAAGACGCGTAAAATGGCGTTGATTCCCGACCGACCATTAATCGTGCACGCAGTCGACGAATCGGTGAAGGGCTTTTGGCCGCGTTTTGATGTTTATGCGTCTCCGTTCTATGATTCGTATCGGGTGCTTGGACGCGACAGGAGCAAGTTGCAGAGCGAGCCTCGACCGTCGACTGTCGAAGGAATATAAGATATGTCAGGTCAGAAACGACTGGGGAACCAGTTGGGGCAAACAGGCGTCCCCGTGGCTCTTGGCGAAGAAAAAGAAATGAGAATTCGGAAGAAGCTAAAGTAGAGAAAGGTTGTCGGAAATTGTTTCTAGAATCGAACCCCGTTCTCTATTCGTTTCTCTCGTTTTGACAAATTCGAAAATTTATAGTGAAACACAAAACTGTCGAAAATTTCTACGGTTCTATTTTCCTTCGGTCGATCTTATCTGTCGCTTTACAACCACTCACCTGCTTACAAAAATGTAAATGTAGAAATTGCTCTTAGGTATGCATGAACGTATGTATCGTAAGTAATACGAGTTTTCGATCGTATTTTTATCCCTCGCTTTCGTTCGACTCGTTATTCTATCGCGTAATATTTCTGCCAACACCATTTCTGCCGTACCGTTGGCCAAAGAAAGAAGAGAAGAAGAATATCGTGCCTGGCATCGTCGAATCACGATTTCTTTTTCTATACTACTATTTTTCGCTCTGCTAATTAATTAGGCACGCGATTAGCATTAAGATTCTGCTGGTAATTAAGTCGTCAGTGTCGGAGAGTTTCTGCCACCGAGGAACACCGAACGTGTTTCGGCGATCGAAAGCATCGCGCCACAGGACACTCGCCCACGCACAAAGTACAGAACAAACTAGAAACAAATATAAACTCGATTCTTTTACTTTTATCATTCTCAGATATTTCATCGTACGTTTGGCTAATCGTAACGTCCTATCGCTACGTTTCTTCTTAACAAATAATTTTACAATTCGTTCGTATTCATTCTTATATACATAATTTACAATTTTTCGAATTTACGATGCTACGAAAGTTATTTTCATTCGTCGATCTATCATTAGTTTATACGTCTCAGCAATACTTGGGGATTGCGATTGCGTAACTGTAACACTACGTAACGACGGTAACCTGGACGATGCATGTAGAAAATTGGAATCGGTACTGTAGCTTGTTACGTTATAGATACGTCCGATAATCGAAAAAAAATGAAAGAAAAAAAGAAAGAAAAAGATATGTCCAAGAAACCAACCATCCCGTCCGATACTACGTCGAACGCCGATAATACGCCGCGTCAAATCACGAAACCAATCTACACCGGAAGCAAGTCGTGGCTCGAGGATCTGTCCACGGCGAGAGATGATATTTCAAGACGGGTCAATTCGGTCGCGGGCAATGCGTACGCGATTATATTGCAAAATGAAGTGATTTCGGTTGGAAACAACGCGCAAGCAAACCGGCGTGTAAGAAAGGGTCTGCTCGCGCGCGCGCGCGCGCGCGATAAATGCAAAAAGATGGACCGATGCGCGAAACTAATGGGACTAGATCGAGATGACGAATGGATCGCGCTTTGTCACAGACGAACCTTCTGTTTCGTGTCGTTTTGTTCGGTTTCCGTGATCGTTCCCGGACGAACGAGAGGAAGGTCAGGAGAGAACAAGAGGGCAAGATCGTTACGTCTACTACGCGGATTCTTGGTGTTTCAAGCAACACCTTCGGAAGGTAAAGCAGTCGAGGAAGGCTGTTGCACTCTGGCGAGCAGAATCGATCGTACGTGCCATTGATCGCGGCATAATTTCGCCGTTCGTTTCGACGCGACGCCACGTCCAGTTATATTTCGCGTGTCGACAGGACGAACGGAACACGAGCGAATCGGAGGACTGTAGCGAAGGTGTTGCAGCTTGTTCGGAAAAATATCCTACGATAAGAGTTGATACGATATCACCTCCGTTGTTTCAATGGGTAAAGTTTGACCTTAATCGTGGCGTGTAAATGAGAAAAGGAGAAACAGCGAAGAAAAAGGATAGACGACAGCGCGTTAGACGACGGTTTGACCGTTGGTAATGTTGTAAATTGATAACAGCCGTTTATACGAGGTCCACCGATTTAATTGATGCGAAATTGGAACGGTGCGGGCAGATTGAAATCACGAACGATCGAGGGACGGGAGAGCGATCAGGTCTCTCTTCAGACGCTCCTTCTCCATCATTTTTACGAGGCTATTAAGTCCATCGATGAAAACATTCTCGCATGAAATATTAAGTATTCTCCCGGCTAATAATAACCTTCCACTTTGGACCGCGCGTTGCTTCGGATCGTTACAGCTTTATAACGTTACGGCATTATCGAGAACGCTTTATGTTGCACACGGAAGGAAAGAGAGAAGAGAAAATGTCAACTACGTGAACGGTGATCGAAAAATGAGTAGATCCCGTGACTCTTTCCATGTCGTTCAGTTCATCGGATACAAGATACAAACTCTTTCGTAAATAATTAGTAATTAGTAGACGTAAAATAATCGGTAGGTGTCGGTAGCTGAGCATTCGTTCGGTTGTTCGATCGATTACGAACATTAGGCAAATGGGCGACGATCGGCAACGTCGATGGAAATGGTGGGAAAAATGATTCACGCGTCACGATAAATGTAACGGATGTCGCAAGGATATTCCGGCTCTCGGTTCCCGGTTGCCGCGCATTCTCGTTCTTCTTTCGCACGGGACTGCTACGCGATGTTGTTCCAATGCAACTGAGATCTAGATCATCTCATTGATTATACATCAGCGTTTCCGTTATATTTCGCGAAACGAGAAACGAGAAACGAGACTGCTTCGCACAGCGGCCTTATTTTATTAGTAGGAATCGTGTCTTTGTTTGTTGAAATTACTTTGTACGCGTTTCGTTCAACGATAATTTTATTTCTGAATACGAGTATGTGAAAGGAAAAATATTTGTACCGTCGCGTATAGCACAGACTATTCATCCTTGGACTATATCTATTTGTTTCATAGGTCGCAAGTCCGTTACCACGTATCTATCGATAAATACCATTCTGGCAATTCTGGCAATTCTGACAATTCTGGCAAATACAGTCGCCTTTCACCATGATGTTTCGGGCCTGACGAAACTTTTAATTTGCCGGATTAATCGTTACGCTTGAGCAACAATTAATATCGCGTCGGGTATTGTGTGTCCGGGGTTATGACGTAAACGGATGCACCGCGCGTAAAACAAGGAGCATAACGTTGGACTAACGCGGCTAATGGAACACTAGCGCAGGGCGCTTTCCCACCGTCGTAATTGCCTGAATTGGGCTCGATAATCGTTACGTCAGACGATTCTCTCGACGATAAACTTCCCCGTTGAATATTCTTGCTGTTTGCACGATTTTACCGCGAATCGGCGAAAAGACGACAAAGCGACTTGGTCTCGTATTAGTCGTTTCTATAGAGTGTTGCGCGAATTATAGCCAATTATAGTTACAGTTATCGAGCGAATCCACAAAAAAAAAAAAGGTTAAATATAGAAAAGAATAAAATATTTTAAACGAGGCATGGTTCAAAGAAACGTAGCAAGTATATACGTATGGCAAACTCGATAAAACTGTTTGAGGATGTTTCAAACAAACTATCGATGCTTCGATTCCTTTTTCGCTCGCTTCCGCAACTCACGAGGGATTCATACTCCACCAACTGTTTATTGTATTTTTAGGCGAATTAAAAATGTGAAAATTCCCTGCGTAAATCTCAGGCAACACGCACGCTTGCTCGATTGATGAATTGCACAGTTTGTTCCATAACGTGAATTTCTATTACGTGCATTTTCGTACGGGGATTTGCCCAATTCCGAAACTGTGTTGGATTAAAACGAATCCGTCGTGTAGATTATATATGGCGTAAAAATTGTACCGCTAATAACGCGATAGATCATACAGGCCCGACTGAAAAACCTTGTACGTAGAACGTAGATGTTGCTGCTAGGCTAGTCCGAGTAGATCGACCGACTATCCTTCAACGCCTACGACGTTCCGCGTGATTATAAATAGCGGAGGAGCGACCGATACGACGCTTACTGTAGCGGTAATTAAACAATCGTTGGCCAGTCAGCTTGTCGAATCATCGATAATTTCTTTTAACGATTCAGCGTCGAAAGCTGTTACTCGAGCTTGTGTCCGATCCGAGTTACATAGGTAGATTATTATTAATAGCGTTCGCTGCACATTTTTTCTGGATCCTGGTTATTATATAAATAGAACGTTTCTAAGCTTTCAACGATCGTCCTCGAAAAACGGAGAATAACGAAACGTATAGCTCGTTTGCATCATCCATTCTCTAAAAAGACTGAAAAAAAGGCAACGGAATTTAACCTTGACAGCTCGATCGAGTTTTACACGCGTTTAATCTCATGCGTTCAACTTCTCTCGCCGATATACACGCAGCTCTTGTTTAGTCCAAATACGCACCATATTGGATACGAAATACGTATCCAATGCAAACGGATACGTGTTGCTGTATATTTCTGACAAATTTCTACCTTCTTTCCATTAAACGGTTGTCTTATCGATCCATTTTTCTTTCTCCTTTTTCTTTAACCTTAGCACCCTCCCCATAAAGTGCTATGCATCGTATACGTACACGTATAATTGTACACACGGCATAATATAACTATACGACGTATTATCGTTATTACCTTTCGATTCTTTTCGATCTGCGTTTCATTTAGGCTATATCGTTTAGCGAAAATTATACTATAAATCACTGGTATACGTTTGAATTACGTTTAAATACGATTTTATACGTAATTCTGTACGTAGCAAGACTATTCGCGATAAAGCGATCATAGGACGAGCAAATGACAAATTTTCAACATCTCGGTAAAACAGACAGACAAAACTGGTCGCGTTACTTTACACTCGCTTTACATACTTTAATATTCTCGTAGTCGAAGCACGTAATGGACCTCCGGAGAAGAATTTCAGGCAACATGTTCGAAAAATCCGAATGCCCGGTCTTTTCGATGCGTATCAACACCGTTGATAATGCGACAACAACCCGGGTCGAACGTTTTTAACGTCTACGTATTTTCTCCAGATAGACAAAGGTTCTCGCTCGATGGTGGAAAAAGATCGTGACGCGGCTAGGCGAGAGCGCTTAGTTGGGCGAAATTTGAAAATGCCGCGCGTCTGCATTCAAGGCACGTAGTTATCGGGCGGCGGTCGGTGTCGCGGCCAAGAAACGGGTTCTTCGAATCGCTCGAGATCCTTATTTCTACTCCGTTCTTCTTTCTCCTCTGCTCGTTCGTGCTCTGTTTCCACGGGAGAAACAGGCCCGATCGACCTCGTCTAAGGCTTCCTTTATTCCGTGGAAACGACTCGAAAACCGAGTTGTTGTGACTAATGTTCGTGAATCGTTGGTAGGCCAGGCTTTGCTACGTGACACGGCCACGGGCACACCTCCACCGGCGGTTGTCGTCAACGATGGAGACGGTCGGAACGTAGAGCAAGGCTGTGAGAACGCCAACGCCTCTTCGTTAGATCACTTTCTTCTTCTGCTTCGGTTTCAAGGTTAACAAGAACCGCGCGACAGATTTTCATCTCTCTAGCATCAACACAGATGCATAGTCGATAGGTGATCGTCGCCTTCAACTTTCTGCTCTGGAGCATGAAAAAACTTGTTCGTCGATTAATCGGCAACTCGAGACAAAACGGTCGATCGTAGCGGAAAAATGGTTGACGCCGTTGCTTAAATTTAACGGATCGTGATAGAATTGGTATCTATGGATTCCTTACGATATTCCGAACGTAAATAAATAAAAATAGTAATCTTTTACGCGTCTTTACACGTATTTACACGTCTTTATACATTTTTATACGTTTTTATACGAGAGCATATATGTCAAGGTCTATCCGATCTATTTGCTATTTATAGAGACGATTATAGGTCGATGTATATTTTATCGAAATCGTAATTTGCGTCATTATCAAATGATTTACCGTTAGTTAAGCCGAATCTCGTAGCATACGGGAATACGCAAGTACAGGAGTGGAGAAAATTTGGAAGGGTAGAGGGAAATTCGGGTGGAAATGCGTTGGCGATCGAAACTGTATTCGTTGATTCGGGAACGAGACGAAGAGGAGAAGCGTGGACGGATTCCGGGATACGAGATCTCGTACCCGGTATCCAGATGCGAGTTTCGGCTGGAAGGTGGAAAGAAGCGGACCCTGCGGGGTCAATCGCAGCGAGGTTCGAAATTGCTGCGGAGGCCGTAATTTATTAAGATCCTTTGCGGATCCATCGTCGCGTCGGGTTAGAAGGTTAAGAAACGTCGGTCCACGTGGCCTTCCTTTTCCCTCGCCTCCGCTCAATTAAACTCTACTTCGAGCAGATCGTTTCATAAATCACATCCTGCCCTGAGCAGCGAGCACGCGCACAGACTCGGCCAACCGCGTGCACTTTCTTCTCGCACGTAGTTTGATCGCAAGCCGCGAGAATGCCTTCTCGAATGTTAGAAATGCGAGATTTCAGTTTGATCGTTAATACGGACAACTTGCATAAGCGACTTGTACGAATGGAGATAATTATTATACGTTAGCGATATCGGATGTTTCGTAGTTGGGATTCGATTATTTATCGCGAGTCGATCGAGTCGATCGAGTCGATCGAGTCGATCGATCGAGTGGCTGTCCTCGACGTGGCGATATTATGCTCGGCCACCGACCGATTCGACCTAACTATTTAATAACATAGCAGCTTCGGCCAGCACCACCTGGCGGTCAGGCATGCCACGTCAAAGTCTTTATTAGACCCAATTGAACGTTATTGCTTCTCGAGCGCGAGAGGGATCGGTGGACGGAGAAAGGCGGAGCAAAGGGTTGCAGAGGCGACAGCGACGAAAGAAGGCGGGAAGAACGGAAAAATGGTAGAATGGAAGAAAGAAAGAGAGGGACGATAGTGGTTGTTTCGCTCGAGAAAATACGAAAATATTAAAATATCCGATAAATAATATAATTCTTCTGGACACGGTTGCAGTCTGGCAAGGTAGCGAGAGACAGGTGAAGAAAGACTACGACGCGTTCCTGTGTACCCGAGGTTTAATGCCGCGACTAAATGGGATACGCGTACGTCGATGCATATATGCGGCGTTAACTATCCCTGGCGAGGAAAGGTTACAGGGTCTACGTTCTACAGGCAGAGGCGGATTAACGACGTTAAACGGAATTATTGGGTAGCGGTGCGATTAACCCCTCGCCGATATTTATTAGCCGGCTAAAGCTCGCGATTATTTCTATCCAAGTATAAGTTTGCCTCGTCCGTGTTAACCAGATACCGTTCAATTAAGGGTGCGCGCCGGCATTTAACGTCGCCTTCTTTCTCCTCCCTTTGCCGTATTCTACGTAAGCCAATATCGCGGTGGCGCGAATACATCCTCGCTTCTGCGATTACGGGCGAGCGATGCCGACGCGATATTGCCTCTGCAAAGCTGCCGAGATAGACTTTTCAAGAAGGTATCGACATCCCGAGAGGTAGTAAAAGCGTAATAGTAAAACTACGACCGAAAGGGGTAGCGAGGTTAAGCCGCGTAAAACGTTTCCGAATATTCGTCGATGTTTCTATTTTTCCGAGAGTAAAGCAAGAAATGTACGCGCAACGAAAATCGATACGAAGACCTCTGGCTGAAATTAATCCTGTCTATTCCTTCGTACGCGTAATTCCATGTACCGTGTAATTCCATGAAATCGCGATAGAAAAGCTAGAAAGACGAGGAAGATGTTCTCGGAGGGCGATTCGGCCGGCCGACGAAGCCGCCTGTCTCGCGCCTCTTCCCGACCAAGGAAACGAAAAGGTGGAGCGTACGCGTAGAGTGCAGCGTGCAGCACACTCGGAGCCATCGGCGTCCATTTGATATAATTCGATATAACGTTGCACCCAGCGACATTATCTGCTCTCGCCCGGTCAACTCGACTCCGGTCTCGATTAATCTCGACTCGATCTCAACAAAGCGCGGATTTATGTTCTCCGCGCCGCGGCCACCGGGCCTTAAGTTACCCGGTGGAACCAGTTTTTGGCGAGCTCGTTTCTTTCCCGCAACCCCTTCTTTTTTCTCTTTTCCTTTTCATCGTGCTAACTTCAGTGTTCTACCGTCTTATTTGTCGTAAACGTAAAATATACAAGCACATAGTATATATATCGTAATCGTATAACACGCTGTTGCGTGCAAGCTTAATTATTTACTTATTTCGGTACACTCGCGCGGTACTATATCTTGAAACTGTAATACCAATAACCGTTTCATCGTTAAATTACCGAAATCATTCGCAATTTTGTAGTAAACGTAGACAGAATTTCACGAGCGAAAATCGAACTCGGTAACGTAAATATAACGTTAAACGTAACGCTCGTATACGTACACAGCCCATGAAGTTTTAAAAAGCAAACCCGATTTCTCGATCGCGTAACCCGAGTTTAGCTCGACCATTCGAAACTATAGGTGCTCCGATGGGATAACACGATCTGGCGAAACGGTGATAAAAGTTTATGTGGAGTAAGTAGTTGCCACGATGCGCATCGGCCTGGTCCTGCTGATCGAACGAGAGAGAGAGAGAGAGAGAGAGAGAGAGATGCAGACGGCAGGAAGGAGGAAGGAGGACCGATGAAATCATGGAATAGGTTAGGATAGGAAAATCGAGTCGCATCGTGGTTTCATCGAAAAGGACGAGAGCGCGATTTACGTTGAAAGAAGATACGTAAAGTATCGGGAGGGGACCGTTAACGATTTCGTTCGACTTACTTGTACGATCCGTGAATGTTCTTGCAGGAGCCATGTCTGCACGGGTTCCTGTCGCATTCGTCGATGTCGTCCGCGCAATTCGGCCCCGTAAAGCCGGGTGCACACGTGCATTTGTAGCTGTCCTCCAGCGACAGACACTCGGCCCCGTTTCGACAAGGCGACGAGGCGCAGTGGTCTTGTCGTTCGCAGTGCTCGCCTGGAACACACAGAACAAAAAAGAACGAATGGTAGAGATACACGACGACGAGCCTTTTACACTTTGAACGGCGTACGGAAATCTCCACCGAACTCTGTAAATCGAATTGCGAAAAGCCACGGCCGTGTCGTTAACGATATATTTCAAGCTGGAGTAATACGCTGTATTACAATCGCTGTTATCGGATATAACGATACTATTAAACGTAGGTAGGCATTTTTAAAGTGTAAACGCCTCTGATCTTCTATACTTTTGATACTTTAAATACCATAGATCGTCCTCTACGCTGTACGTGTTACGTATATAGTTTTATATATTAATTATATAAGTTTTAGACAGCCCGTAGAGAAATAACGGACGCACAGTCACACGAAGCTTTCTGCTCATTTAAAAAGCGTTTCATCGCGTATACTTGCACAGAAATCCCATCTTCGAATCGTTAAGTAAGCTTGTTAAGTAAGCAGCCTGGCAGCTGCTAGCGAATAGATCGAGCCGAAGAAGAATCGAATAAAAGGGGGCAGCGAAAGGGAGGACGAAGGCCGAGGGGTGCGTTCCAGCCTGCCGTACGAGTGTGGATCAACCCTGTCGCGATCAAATGCGTTCTGCGTAAGAATGCGTATCTGTGTAAGAATGTACGCGAGAATGAAAGAATTTAAACGTATAATATAGGCACGTGGAAGCTTACGACGTAACAACAGCTTAACAACGTAAAGATTTAAGGGAGAATGGCCAACTACGCTACAATAGGGAGCGTAAGATGCGTATATCGTACGAAAATAACTAAAAATTCAAACGGTACCGCTTAGATACGTGTACGTGTCGAGAAATCGAATATTACTCGACGCTAAAATTGACGTTGGTGTTAATTTAATCTTTTCCTATCGATCGCGCGCTGGCAAGCGGGCGTGATACGGCTAAGGGTACGTTTACCACGATTTTGCGAATCGCCCATGCCGAGGTTCGCGTCCGGTCGAGAAGAGAGTTTTATCGTTTAAAACGGTGGCGACGACGGTGACAAAGTCCTGCCATCTACGTAACGTCTCATTCCTACGCTCTCGAAGGTCACCGCTTAGCGAAACTAATTACCAGAGTCGTCGTCGTCGTCGTCGTCGTCGTCGTCGTCGTCGTTCGTCGTTCTGCCGAATCTAAGATGTCTTTGCCTCTGGACCTGGCCGCGATTTCGCGCACTCGCTGGCAATGGTCGGTGATTCTCCGACGATTTCGCGTTACCAACGAATAACGTGCCATCGTCGAGACGAAAGTAACGAAAGCAACGTAAACAACGAAAGTAATCGAATTACGTATGTAAATTCTTCGCATCTCCTAATTTGTTTACCCAAACGACGGTAACCGTTTTGTGTTTCGCGGGATATCTGGAGATTTACGATACGATACGACGATGATAAAATAAGATTAACGTTAAAGACAGAAAGCAGGAATATTGGTAGTTTAAATGTGAGAACCACTGGCCCAAAGGTACCGCCGCGGCGAAACGCTGTATCGCTCTCCGCCAATTATCCGGCTGGCGCAAGCTTCTCCTTTTCTTCCTTCTTCCCTTCCTCTTCTTTCGTCCTCGTTTTTCTTCCTCCTTCTTACATCGTTACGAATTTGTCAAGAGAGCACGTGCGCCTGCGTAAAGCCGGCCCATAAAAAATACTCGTTTGGCTAAGCACCGAAACTTCCGCCATGCGAACAAATTCGCCAACGAATCCAACTTCTTTCGCGTGTACTCTCGAGGAAGAACCCGACACACGAATGCCTTTGAACGCATCGACTACCGCGGTTCGATCTCTTCGATCGGTCCATCGACGACCTTTTACGTGAGTAAGTACGCGTAAGGTACCTGTTGATTCACCGCTGCTGTTCGTTCGCTTCGTTTCACTCCGTCAATCTCTCTCTCTCTCTCGCGGTAATACGAATTCGCGCCAGCTTGGCGGGCGTCGGCCGCTATCTACCCTCCTCATTCTTGGTACCGTCTCCGTCCTATCGATGCAAAAGACAATACGAATACCGGTTATCGCGCCGTTTTTATCGTTTCACCTGTCGCGTCCTTTTTTCTAAATTCCCTTTTTCTTTTCTTACGGGTAATTGTAATCCCAATTTTTATTACCACGTAGAACGCGTTTATTTGGATTCACGTTTGTTTTCAAGCTATTTCGATCGAGCGTTGCTCGAAGAGCGTTTTCCAATTTGAAAGTTCGAAGTTGTTGGAAAAAATACCGTGACCGGAGAACGAGTCGGATTACGCGTACGATTCTTTTTCTCGATAAAAATCTGCCGTTTCGTTACGTCGCGTCGCGCCGTGTCGGTTCTTTTTTTTTTTTTTTGGTCGATTTAGAGAATGAAATTAGTAAGAGATCCTTACCGGTGTATCCAGTGGCACAGGTGCAAACGTATTCACGGAGCGATTTCAGATTGCAGGTGGCACCGTTCAAACACGGAGATGAGTCGCACGCGTTCTCGATGGGTATCTCGCACAGGCTCGCGGTAAATCCGACAGGACAGGAACAGGTAAACGAAGGTGTACCACCCCCGCTACTTTCCTTCACCCTGCACGAACCACCGTTCTGACAGCGTGGTCCCGTGTGGCACGGGTTCAGATGTTGACAGTATTCTCCCACGTATTTCGACGTGCATCTGTAACAGCGTAAAAATAATTAATCAATAATTAGCAAAGTTGGAGATAGACGCGGAGATTTTGTTGTTCGCCGGTAAATCGATACAGAATTATTATCTTTAGAACGAATAATCCATGACGAAAGAAAGACGAATCTTTTGCTGGAAGGCGTCGATCTGGAGACGAAGGACGAAGCAACAAGAACCGAAGAAATAAGAGCGGTCAAAGTTTCCACGAAAGGTTTGGAAAACGGAAGTGCTCGATCCTTCGAGGCATTTCGCCAACGCTGACGCGTGTCGTTACATTCCGCGAGCACGAATTTAAGGTTATATCTCGGCGCCCACGCCCGCGCGCTCTGCCGAAACTGTCATAAAAGTCGGCTCTATTCACGGAAACGCTTTCATCTTGGCGAACTGTAACTGCACGCATTCCGTTTCTTTCTCCGCAGCCCCTAATTAAACCTTTGCTTTATTATTTCGCGTAATCGTTGGCTTCCGTCGGCAGGAAGCCAACTGTAAAATCTCGCCAGGATAACCCGAAAGAAACCGCAAAATGTTTCACGAGCTTTCCACGAGGGTCGTTGGCTGCGACGCGATCCGGAAAGGTAAAGTTGAAACAGCGGCAGCGTCCTGCAGAGAATAAACGCTTTATAAAGAAACGCCTTTCTTTCTACCGGTTCGCAACGATCGTTGGTTCGAGAACTCGCATCGTGAACTCCCTGATGGATCAGACTCGGTTTCGCGAGAAACCGTCGATAGGAAGAACCGAGAAACGAGGTCCCCTTAAGGGTAACTAGCGCCTCCTTTGGTGGTTGCGCGATCAGAAGAATTTTTCTCCGATGAATCGAGTACACGTTCGTTCGACTCGTTCGATCGAATCGAATATTCCCCTGGTATTTTCTAAGGACACTCGACAAATTGGAGCGAGTTGTTACCGAGTAGAATGACTCGCTCACCTCGACTGTAGTAGAATGTGACGGAATTGCAGTTTCTTTGCTTCGCGTGGCATGGAATTCGTATTCGATCTCACAGGTAAGTCGTACGTTATTCGAGTTATTCAAACGAGATGAAACGTATCCGGCTTAGCTTGATCGGCATATCGTTATCCACGCGGATATCACCTGGTTAACCTGGTTCTTCGTATTCTACGCTTACAACGATATAACATTATATCGTAATATAATAAAGCGCCGCTTTACTTTATCGCGATTTACAAACACGAACGAAGCGATCCTTTTCTTTAGATATTAAGGTAAAATTACATTTGTCGATGCTTCGTCGATTCGAAATCAGCCATCGAGAATATTCGTGCTCGTAAGCAGCGCTCTTTCTTATTACTTTCGAAAATTCGACTTTTATCCGGCATCGTTGCCGATCTTACTTACGTCGACCAACGGAACTCTCGGTAAAACGAGTGGCCGTTGTCGAGAGTGCAGCTGGTTGCAAGTTGGTTCACGCGCAACTTCTCTGCCGACTTCTTGCATCGAGTATATCGCGTATGCGAGCGCTTAGAAGGCCGCAGCCGGTATCTCTATAAACGGAAGCGACGATTCCACGGCCATTATTCGCCGGCAGCGAGTTTCTTCTCGACTACCGGTCCGGTCCGGCCAGCGGCAGGCCACGTTGAGCATCATCGCTTGGATTTATTGACTTCTATCTGTGAATATTCCCTTCCAAGCCAGCCAGGAACGTAACGAACCGAACGCGGTACCCACCGCGGTACTCACCGCGGTACTCACCGCCGACTAGAAAAACCTTGTATACGTATATGTATCGCATATACGTATCATCGTCTACATCCTAAGGGACACGTTATTTTAGAAAGCATGGAGAATTGCTCGTGGAACTTTTCGTTTTTACGTTTTCTAGACAGGTAAGTGAGAGATTGCCTAGTTTACCAGGCAGTTGTAACGCGCTTCGAAATGACCGATTTCTCATTTCTTATTATATTCGATCGAATCTGTCGCGACGAATCTAATCAATTCTTTTCACTGTACTTTCTTCGTCTCGTCATTTAACCGTTGTTTGCGAAAAGCGTGCATTTAACGTTAAAACGTGCCGCCAAATCCTCGAAATTCTCGTATCGCGTGGAAAAAGGAACGATCTTTGTCCTATCGTATTCTCCTTCACGGATAAGTGAAAACTCGACCGAATATTTTTTCATAAAATTGTGAAATTACTAAATAAGTTGTATCCGAGCGATGAAATAATCTTTTACGTAGCACAGTGTAAAGTGGAATGTTTATTTTATATTGTGTACTCTGCTGATCTAACCGGTACGATCTCAGTCGTCTCGCTACGATATCGTGTCAAGTACACTGTAATTACACTATCGTGTACTTGATTAACGAATGTGGGACGCAGGCGTTCTATGATTTAGCGAAAATGCGCGTTCCCTGTCGCTTGCGATCTAAAGGCATTCCATAGACAAGTCGATATCGTCGAAATATTTATTTACTTTTGTCTCATTTTTAGCCGAACCTTGTTTCAAACAAGCAAACGTTTCAACTTCCTCCGACACGGGACCATACTGTTTTATCTCTGACAAATTGTCGTTACATTTTACGAATAACTCTGGAAACGTGGCATTAACAACGTGTCACTAGTCGTACAAGTACGCTACTGTTGCCTCGTTGTATCTACATCTACATTTAGGTCTACATCTACGTCTACATCTACAGGCGAATATGATTGCATCAAAGAATGGTGTGTGCGCGCAGCATGTATCAATCAGGGACTCGACGGGCAGTAAAGTTCCGTCCAGTCCAGTAGTATCGTCATTCTGCTTTGTGCTTCTCGGAGGGAGCAACGTTGTTCAAGAGAAGATAAAACGAAGCCACTTTATGGTTGACCATTCTCTCTGATAATTATAATGGGCAACGTGGATGTATCCAGGCAGCTTCACGACACCCAACAAGATTTATTTCGCTCGACGTGCGTGCGCATAACGCGTATCAATCGCAATCTACGAGGCATAAACTCGTACACTCGTTAAAGTTGGTATTATCGGCGCGATAATCAGACTCGTAGATGAAAATTTTCACGTTTATCTATCCGGCGAAATGAATGTACGTTGGAAACCGAACAATTTTTAAAACATTTCCCGGTAAATCGATGGAACGAAATCGAATCTCTAGTTGGATAGTGCCTATAAAAATATGAGAAGGAATTAAGGCGATTCCAAATGGGAAAGAATCTATTTCATGTTTTTGCACCGATCTTTTGTGATCGTAAAATATTTAAAAATTTACGAAACTATAACGTGATCCACGGCGCAAGAGAAAAGATTCGAGCCAAACGTTACATACAACTGCAAAAATAATTCTTAGCTTTAATTCTTAGCTTTTAGCGTAATATTCGTCATTACGTAACAAACAGCCTACCATTAGAAAATTAAAAAGGATCTCAGGTATTTTATCGACCATCGATCGATCATCGATCGACCATCGATCGACGGAGCTGTCCGCTCTGGAAACGTTCACTTTTATCAAATACCAAAGCATTTCTTTCGTCTTGACTGCAAATGTTTAATCACTTGCTGGCGATTTCTTTTATTTCTCGGTAAGAGGAAGGAAAAGAAGAAGAGCGGACGAAAAAGAAAACCGCAGAGAGGAATTAATTGAAACCGTAAAGGACCGCGTACCCAGGTGTTCTTCGTGCTCGAAGCGTTTCTCCCGGATTCCCCTTTCTTCGTTCGGGTTTCTATATGTGGCGAGATCGCGGTTCGGCCCATAAGGATCGATCGTACGCGTCCACGAGCAAGAAAATCTCGCAGATGGAAGAACGGAAGGACGACTTGTATTTGCTGCAGAATCACCATCCAAGGCTTGCCATCGCTCTGTAAACTGTAAACTGTAAACTGTAAACTGTAAACTGTAAACTGTAGACTGTAGACTGTAGACTGTGGACTGTAGACTGTAGACTGTAGTAGACTGTAGACTGTAAACTGTGAACCGTAAATTGTAAACTGTAAACTGTAAACTGTAAACTGGGAACCGTGAACCGTAAATTGTATACACAGGACCGGAATGTCGTGAACCGATATGTAGCTGTCTCTGCTGCGACCAACAACCGGGAACAGAGAATTATGGCGGGAGCACGATGAATAGCCGTCGATACCAGATCGATTGCGCTTTGCGCGACGTTTACGCGAAAATAGCAGGCAAGTGGAGATATACACTCTGCAAGAAACTTTGATTCGCGGGAAAAAGTGCAGTAGTCTCGTTCGTGTATTTCCGCCACGATAACTTTGCCAGAGATGATTTTTGTAGGATGTAAAGCACCTGTTCGTTTCCTCGTTCGTTAGATCGATGCATATATTGGCAGAGTTTCGTTTAAGTTTAAGATCGGTACACGGATATTAGCTTCAAATCTAGTACACATCGACAAGTTACATTTACTGCAAAGTGCCATCAGATTGTTAGAACTTTGTTATTTGATGTTGGCAATTAGCAGTTACGCGTTCCTCTTGTCTGCTACGTCGTATACTTTGAGTTGAAAAAATTGCGAAATGCTAGGTGAGAAGAAGCAAGGAATTGGAATCAACGTAGAACAATGTAAAATCTTTCACGGCAAGAAGAAGACGCTGATTTCCTACTGATTCTGAAATTCTAAATTCTACGCTGTAACGAGTTAGGCGAAACTAAAGGAAACTCTCGGTTACAAGGATCGCGCACGATCACGATCCAATCTTCCGTCGATCCTTTCATTTTAGTCGATTCTAACGTCGCTTCTAACAATAAGGGATTCACGACCGGCGATAAGCTCGTAGGAGCCACACTTTATAATTTATACTTTACAGGATTTGTAAAAAATCCCACGAGAAACATTTTTACAATACGCATCTACTATCGAATCGATCGGATCGTTCATTCTCACGATACAACGAACAATTCACGATGTTGTATTCAGGATCCGCAACGGCACTACACATAGTTACAACGGTAGCTACACACTGTATCCGGATTCCACACGAAACTCGGCGATTTGTTCGCGAATGATGGAAAATTAGAAAGTCATCGATGCTTTTCTGTTTTTATTTTATTTTCTGTTTTACGCGCTGGTGACTGACAGCTCAAAGTCTGATAAATTACACGGAATAAGCATCGATGATCGATAAAGCGGTAATAATAATAATAATAGAGTTGGAAAACTCTCGCGATTATAATTTCAGGTTTGTATGCACGCATATATCGCACGCTCTTTTTACGCCTTGTTAGATTCCGTTTCAACCACTAGGAGAGACACGTGTAGATGTTAATTCGAAATTGCATATTCTTCGCAGCAACTTCGATATTATATCGAAATTATAAACAAACGAATCATAAAACAGGGCAATACTATCCTCAAAATTACTGCCAATCGTATAATCGAATCGCAAACTATCGATCATAATGGTTGAGAATTAACACGTTCCGCGAACAAGTAACAGTAGGTGGTACGTTATACAAGTAGGCGTTAACTAATAAGTCAAACAAGAAAGCTATCTTTCGCGTCTAACGCGTTATGATGTCTCGTAGATGATGGTCCTAAATGGGCGGTAAAATACGAGGGCCGAAAATCTTCTGGGCAAACAAGGAATTTCGAGCAAACACGAAGGACAGACACGCCCAGGTGGAAAGTGATCGATCAACGATCAAATGCGCGTGGCGCGTAATTCCGTTCGTTGGTCGATTTAGCAGGCTGCGGTGGAATTTTTGCTTACTTTCGCTCGACCAAATAAGACAATTAAGAGGATGCCGATGAATCATGTATCCCGCTACGTGGGAGTGTAAACTCCGCGCTGGTTCCATGTCAATTTCCGTGGTCTCTTCCTAGTTCTCGCCTCCTATTCACACGATAAATTAAACTTTCATTAACGCGAACAAACGCGCGTTGCGTATATCGAGTTGTCGACTCTATAGGATAAATTTCAATTTGTCATTAATACGTAACAACATTTTTCCTAAATACGAACTCAGGATACAGATAACCGCGTAAGAAAATCTTCTTCCTCCGCTTTGCTTCGGCGAAAAGAATTTGTCGAGTATCCGGAGATGTAGGAGTTAAGTTGGTTCGCGGCCAATTAATAAGACGCCGGCTTTGGCTCCCTCCGTGACCGCTATCCCATAAGAAAGATCGATAACCGCGACTTTCGTGAATTTATCGCCACGTATCGTCCGCAAATTAACGGATCGCTTGCCGAAAATTGCCTCGTAAATCCAACAGCGCCCCACCCTTTTACTCCTGTCTCTGCCGTTGCTTTTTCCTTCTTTCGTCGCGTCGGGGCATGACGAATGGGCTCGCGGTTTTTCTCCACGCGCGACATTATCTAAACGGCCATCTGTAATTGGGCTTTGCACAGCGCGTCATCAGCGAATCCGCCGATCGATCGACGCGACGCTTAATTGGTCGGAAAACATGGAAATTTCTCCGAGACGATTCAGCGACAGACGCTACCGTTACGTGGCACGATCCATTTAAACTTGAAACTTGCTACGGGCAAGGGCCAAGTCGATTTTAAAGGCGAAACGAGGTAGAAGACGATTCGCGCAAACTATGGAACATGTACTTACGTGTATGGATATCGATTCGAGCAGAATAAATTTCGAAATAACATCGCGTTGATTTTACATCGCTGATTGTAATAACAAAACTTTCGCTTCAAAAAAATTCTGTTTCTCCCCTCGAGCTGATACACTTTATCCGGAATTCAGCAACATTCGTTATTCGATATCGAACTCGACCGAACAGACGTGTCTATTTGAAATCGTTTCGTTCGTTCCAGTTGTTTCGCGTTTTAGTCTCAGAAACTCTTCGAGTACCGTAATCGAATTTCCGTCGTTTGTAGCCGGTTCGGTCAGAAACGACGGGGGAACGTCGATCGCGCGGACGAGAGATAGAAAATAAGGAAGCGAGAGATGAAAAAAAAATGGAAAACGGATTACGAGGAATCGTCCAATTACGTCCGCAATCGCATCGCAGTGGCGGACGAGCGGAAAACCAAGCGAAAATCGTGACAATTTTGCGACTTTGGCGAAACAGTGAGAAACGGATGGTCGGTCGTGCTTCGTAAAAAAGATTGACACGATCGCGCTATCTCTGTGAGACGTTAGGTGAAACTGTAGCTCGAACGTGCAACGTCACAGCGCGACGTTCAATCTACTCGGATATATCGGCCGTCACGGGCAAATGAATTTTTGTCGCGCAGAGGGACTAATGCTGTCCACGACGACGATGTCTCGTACCGAGAGAAAAGGGGGAAAAAGACGCGGCGAGGTCCGCGAACGGGGAAAGGTAAAGAGAACGTGACCAGGAAGGAGGTTAATAAGAAACGGTGGAGAACAAATAAAGGTAACGACGTCTCTGGCGAGCGAGAGTCAGCGAGATGGCCGGATTTGGGAGCGGAACCATCAAATTCGAGCGCATTCGGCCGCGGCAAATTCCCCGACTTCTTTTGGCACGAGCTCGAATTACTCGAAGGAGCGAAGTAAAAAGCAGATGCGCAAGAAGCCGAGATCACGAAGGGAAGCGAAAGAGGAAAGGAACGCGATGAAACGACGAGAGTGGACGGGATGCGAGGCGACGCGACGCGACGCGACGCTGGCTCTTGGTCCAGCAACACGCTTGGTTGCTCGCATCAACCGCTCGTTCGCTTCCGATATCGATGCTTTTTATGCCAGTGACAGTGACTGCGCACTGCACCACCAGTTTTTCCAGCCACCGCGAACAACACGGCCAATCGCGCTCCGCGTCCGTATTGGACCACGCGAGAGCTCCGCCCGTTTCGGCGAAATGACGCTAATTTTTCGCCACGAGCCGATCGACCAATATCGAAAACCCGATTTCTTCTTTCTTTACGTTTTCTTCTTCGCCAATTAATACACCGATATATCGATCACGGGATATAACGGGTTCGATTTAAGGGAGAGAAAAAGCTTGAAAAAACCAAAACCGACTGATGTCGGCGGCGGGTTCTATCGCGGGCGTTTTCGAAGAAGACTGCGGTGTCGCGAAAACTCGTCTTCCACTTGGTCCCGCAAAATGATAGAGAGGAGAAGAAAGGAAGAAAGACGTCCCAGGTAAACACCTACATCGGCATCGCAACTGCCAGTACCAGCACCAGCACCAGCAGCAACGCCGGCACTACCACTATCGCCACTATCGTCACCACCGCCACCAGCCACCGCTGCACCACACCGCGCCGTTACCATCAGCATCAGCATCAGCATCAGCATCAGCATCACCATCACCATCACCATCACCACCCACCATCAATGGACGGAGGACCGCCCGTGCTGGGTCCATTAGTGTCTCGGCTTGTAATTTGCCGCGCCGAATGTTAATGGACCGACTCTCTCTCTCTCTCCTCCCCCCCCCTCCTCCGTGAGGCTTCCTCGGCCCCCTCAAAAACTCTTTTCTGCTCGATGCTGGCTGGACCCTATCATCGGCCGAACCAACGTACTCTGGAAACGCTATAGCGGCCAGAAAACGTCGTAACTTTAGCTGGAAAAAGCCAGGAGGCGAACAGCGCAACCGATGGGAGCAACTGAAAGATCTAGAAGCGTGTAATTAGCTCGGGACACTGATCGCAGTCGGCGCTCGTGAGGACCGCTAATTAAGAAACGGCACCGCAATACGGTCGTCGAATTAGCATCCATTAAGACCGGCAGCGTCACCGACAGAGAACGTAGCCGTTTCTCCTAGCGTGGCAAGGTGTAGGAGGCAAAGAGATCGCCGGAATCGGCTGTGCAAGGAAAGGAGAGAAGGGCTGGCTGCGGATCGGGGGTCATCCGAGGCGGATCGTCGAATAATTAAGGGTCAACGGACGCGATCAATTAAGCAACGAGATAAGAATCCGAGGGAATCGAAAGATGTCGCGATTCGATCGTGACTGCTCGTTGACCAACGTGTGTAGGGACTGAGCTCAGCAACCCAGGCATACTTCTCGATTGAGCAATCGCCACACTGCGTGTTAATTAAATCGCAACCACTCGTACGCTCTTTCTCCTTTCACGATACGCGTGCTTTTGCAATTGGTCTTGGCGTTTCTTATGCAACGTGTCGTAAATTGCAAACGATGCGTTGAGAACGAAACGGAAACAGCGTTTCCTCGTATCCGTTTGACGCATCGATGTTAAACACAGAAATACGATACTAGTTCGTAATCAGCTTCGGGATACCCACCTACTACCAGCGTTCGATCTAATTTAGAGTTCGGTCGAACTAAATTATTTTTTCACGATCTATTAGGAAAGAAATTTATAATCGACAGTTTCGAATACGCCGAATCATTTGCAAGAACGGTAATTTATCGCGTTAGTTTCAAAGATGGAGACAACGATCGTAAAAAACGGATGCTCGAATGTTCCAACCACGTGTCAATTTACGATCGATTCATCGCGCCACAGGGAACAAAAGAGCAGGCGTCCGATTTTTTTTGACAGGATCGACGATCATTCCGCGTTCGAAGCAAGGACGATCAAGATACACGGATGAGGTAGCCAAGTGCTTCGACGCTATGAATGAGAAAGCGGTAACAGAGAGTAAGTGAAGCTTCCCACGTGGATAATGTGACTGCGGGTTCGGGAGCCGCTTATTTTCTACGGGGAAGCTCGTGCTTCGTAAATACACCAGAAAAACCCTTGTTTGCCCGAATATCCAATTACCTAAAACGCCGATGATTATTGGTTAACTGCTGATTAGCACCTATCATCTGGCATTTTTGTTTTATTAATTTATTGATAAATCAGCTTTTCGAAAACATCGGCGAGGAATGAAATTACCAGATCAACATTGAAAGATAGTCGATACACGTACGTACACAACCAACTGACCGTAAGGTTTGTTTATCGATCAAAATCAGAGTTTACGTTTCGAAAAGAAGCAAAGTAGCGCGCGCGCGCACGCGAGAGAGAGATGCCTCTTTTCTCAGAATATCTTCGACAAGATGGCAACTAGGGATTACCGCAGCATTTTTGCGAGGGTCTCGTGGATCGAATGGAATCCAAACAGAAGGAAAGAAAGAATGAAACGTGTTCCCATGAGCGTGGAACGACGCGATGCAACGCGTCGGTGTTCCCTCTGCGGTTTTTGAAACGCAACCCTCGTTCTCTGGCCCGTGCGGTCGTCGATCGTAAACGCGGCCTCGATGACGTTGACGTTGGCGTTGACGTTGGCGTTGACGTTGGCGTTGACGTTGACGTTTACGTTGACGTTGACGTTGACGACGATAACAACGTTGCGGAGAAAAGGATCGTTCTTTTGAAAAAAGAAAAGAGAAAAGAGAAAAAGGCCACGTTAGGTTTTTTATCGCGCGACGTGCGGTGACATGGCGGATGACCGCAGCTCAGCCATGAGCTCAGAGTTTCTCGTGTCTTGCGCAGCTGCAACGAGAGAACGTTGCGCGCACGCGAGCATGCTTACAAAACTGGAAAACTGACGGATCGCGCGAGCATGTCGCGTGGAACCTGTTCAAATATTATACCGGTCCGAGATAACGCGAAGGGAAGATAAAGCGTTGGATCTAGATCGTTGCCTGGCACTGGCGTCACCACCTCGTTACTTTGCCTCGTAGCGATTGAACGTTCTCGGCAGGAATACCAAGTTCGACCGCTGTGATTTTTCCAAGAGAAAATTGAAGGAAAGCGTATGTATGATACGAGTCGATCCTTCGTATTCCATCGAAGAAGATCTCGAACGTGCGCGAAATAAGAAACCATGAAAAGATTAAACTCGATCTAGTTTGCGTACTAATTCTAAGCAAAAACTGTAGCGTTCGAGCAACTTTTAAAATTAATTTACCATTCGCTACGTTTACTCGAATTTTCAAAGCATCGAACGTTATATCAAGCAAACGCTTCTGTAAAGGTAGAAAATATTATTTTTTTCCGTAAATTAGATTCTCTTAAAAAGTATGTGACGTAAGATATTGTATGGTTGTTTGTTTCAACAACGAACTCTGACCGCTTTTTAAAGGCACAACGCCTTACATATGTTTCTTCGAGCGTAATACGGTCCTTGTCGTCGACGACGACGACGACGACAACGACGACGACGACGATGACGACGACGACGACGACGACGACGATTGGTGCCATGTGTAACGCAAGCCCGTCTGCTTTTAACGCGGTTAAGTGTGAGAAGGTATGTAGCACACTGGGGAAAAAGGGAACAGAGAAAGGTGGGTGAATTCTCACGGGGTTCTACAGTTTATTTTCGTATTCCCCCATACCGAAGGGGTTGCTCATTGATAAGCTAATGGTCTCATGATACGTCATTAAGTTTAACATTCTGAGAGCGCGTTACGACTGTTAATGGATACGCAGTTAGTCGACCAGACTCCATTCGACGTAACGACATAAACGTGAGAGAAAAATTTCGTGTGAAAATCGAGATACACGCTCTGCTTACTTAATATTCGTCGAGCTTGTCTCTCGACTGGTTTATACTCGTACGATATAACGTAAATAGAATTCTACCGTACATCCCTAAACTGGTGTTTAATTAGCGAGAGAAAGTTGCATCGTGGCAAGCGTAATCCGTTATTCGCTCGCTTTCGAGTACAAGTAGTAGGATCTGCGTTCTAAGCAAAGATAATAATTTAAACTCGAAGACAGGACACGATGCTTTTCGAAACCAATCGCAGCTTCATCGCCACTTATCGCGTCTGACGTTTCAAAACTGGAAATCAGCTGTTAAAACTTTCGAAACTAAAACAGCTGATACAAACTTTCCGGGCGAATCATTTCTGATTTATCTGTCGCTTTTTACTTGTCGTTTTATTCGTTATACTAATAAAAGAGATATACTAATAAAAGAGATATACTAATTTTCGTTTCATCCTCTTCGTTCGGTGTTAATCGACCCGATAAACCGGCTCGTACGACACGCTGCTGTAGTTTCGTTAAATGTCCGGGGATGGGGGTTGAAAATCCGAAGAATTACACAGACGAGGCTGTCAGTTGGATCGTGTCGAACGCGAGAAGCTTCGAGATTACACCCGTACGAACGTTACCGTTATTCCAGACGATTCACGATAGCCGTACGATAGACGGCTTTAATTTGTAAGACACGTAGTTAATAAAGTACCAGGTATAACGCAACTCTATCGTAAGATCGAAAAACAGTAGAGGGCGGGAGGGGTGAAAGTGGGTGGATGGACGAAAATGTAGCCGAAATGGCTTGGAGAGACCAATTAGATCGAAATCTAGCTGGTTCGTTGGCAATGAGACACGGTCCACGTCTGTCGGCCACGTGTGGCCATTTCGGCATTTCGGCATTCAAGCAAGAAATGCCGACGCGGTAGAGTGTTCTTTGCTGACTTGGCACAGCAGGTATACGAATACGATAGTTCCTCGGATAAAAGTTTAAATAAGAGTAGCACCGATTTCGCATATATCGTTTCGGCATCGATCCGATCGATCGTTCGACTGCGTTTCATCTTTTACGTTACCTTAGGTTCGAGTCGCAGAGACCAGGCTCGAGCTCGAGAGTACGATGTTTCGATCAACTATGCGAGTTTGGCGGGCAGATGTCTTTCTCCTTATCGTACGAAAGGGTTCGTCGCGCCCACGCCGCGCCACGCCGCGCCGCGCCACGCCGCCTGAAAAAGCCACTAGTGGAGAAAAACAAGGGAGAAGGGGAAGACGCAAGAAGGGGCAGAAAAAGAGGAGGAAAAAGAAGAAGAGGAGTCGAGGTTCGTCTTCGCTAACAGGACACAAGCCGTATCGCTGACAGTTTACGACGATGGGGTTTGCATAGCGCCATGTGGTCGCCGCGTTCTTCCTTTTTCGTCTCCACCCTACCGTTTCTCTTTCTTTCGTAAAAAAAGAGTGCTTCTCGTCTACTCCGCTGCGCCGCGTCGAAGCGTGGCAATGACATTTCCGTCTACTCCGTTTTACCACCAGTTAGCTTCGTCTCCCGACAAACAGGTCGTCCAAGTGTTTTTCTTCGCTCTTCCATGTTTTTTCTCCGACTCGACACCATTCATACGCAAACCGGGTACGACCCTCGGTTCTTTGGGCCAACCTTACCCTTTTTTCTCTCTCTCTCCCTCTCTTCTTTTACGAACGACGAAAATACGCGTCGGCTTTTTTTCTCGCTTCGTGGCCCAACTAATTTACGAGACTGCTCCTAAATTGTACTGCAACGCGTTTGCGTTTTACCTTTCTATCGAAAGGAAGAGACTAAGATTTATCGAGACAAATTTTATTTACGATGGTCTACTTCAGACAGGTATATCGCGACAGGTTTGCGTTCACATCAAGATGAATTTGAACGCAAGTTGCAAGTAACAAACTTTGTGTACGAATTTTAACGCGAATACGGCTCCATCGATCGATGTACATAAAGGAACGCGTTCAAATAATGGTAAATCTGCCATTTAGTAGAAAATGTGTAGGTCGAAAAAGAAAGTATAAATATAAGAGGTTATATTTCGAGTAAAACGCATGAAACGAACGCTTCGATACGTAGCGAAGACTAACGGTTGTGCGATATTAAAAGCGAGAAAAGAATTCTGCTCGTTCCGTAACGGATCATTCTTTACTCGTTGCAGAAAAATCAGATCGCCACAAAGCGTTTATACCATCTCCCGTTCTCTCGACGTCACTTTTTTTCCGCGCCATTTGGAAAAGTGATTGAACGAAGAGACAAAAAGCAGTTGCCATCACGCCACTTAATTTTCCGCTGCAGGGACGATTTCTATTTGAAAATTGAATACGAACATCCGTTACAGAGAGGCTTTGGTCACGCTTTAACGGAAAATACCGTGCAACGCGAAACCGCAGCGAGAAGATTACGCGGTGAGGTCGCTTATTCGCGTTTACGCCATTGTAAAACTTCCTCCGTGGATGCCGCACGTTTGTGTCTCACCGATATGGATCAAGGTGGGACTCCTTTTCGAACCGCGTTCCCAGATACCTTTTCTACGAGCGTCGTCGAACTCTACGCTTTTTTTCGGCACAAAAAAGAACACACACAGAACACTACCGTATGCAGGATAGCCTTGTGCAAACTCGGCGTAAAAAATGAAATTGCAAACAACACGGTACGCGAACAGAAATGAAATTACGCGGATCCAACGTAAAGGATAGCAGCGAAGATGCTCGTTGTCGAGAAACATTAGCGTACGTGCGTAGTTTGAATTTGCGAGCAACAGAAACAACAATATACGATATATAATATATAATAATAATACGATAAGGTAGGTCTCTCGTACTTTCGTATGTATGTATGTATGTATGTATGTATGTATGTATGTATGTATGTATGTATAGGATACTCTGGACATAGCCAGACAGAGAGTCGTAGTTGGTTGAATATAAGCGAGTGGCCAAGTACGAAAGTAAGATCGGTGGGAATCGAACTCTGGTTGGCTGACCTCACGAGTGCGATGTCAACGAGCTTAACTCGTTGCTCTACCGAGAGCTTCGTGGCTTACCCCTTATATATAGGCGCGCGAGCACACGCTCGGTTGTCGAATAAACGTCGCTACTACTCTTTCCGTCCGTAAAGGTAAGAAGCGTCTCCTCTAGCTGGATCATTAGACGGTTAATGATGGTTGAGACGGCGGCATCGTTTCAACGATGGACTAAAACGACAAAACGATTCGACGAGACGAGATGCGTCTCGGTTACCTACGCGACGATAGAGAAGGACGCGAATGAAAGTTGCCATTTTCTGCAGGACGAACGGGACGAGAACTAGGCGCTGTCCGCCTTGTCGTTCCTAGCGAATCCCGAATGGTGGGAGGATCGTTTCGATAAGACTTGCGGAGTCGAAAGTGGGGAAAAAGGTGAAACGGAAAATTGGTATGCGGCGTACAGAGGGATGGAAAAGGACCAAGGCGGCGGAACGAGTAAACAAAGGACCGTGAATCCTATTAGCCGGCGTCTTTCTTCTCCTACTAAAAGCGTAAGACGACGAAACCGAAGAACGACGAAAGAGGGGACAAGAGCCGGGAGAAAAAAGAAGGAGATGGATGGCATGGCTCCGACGATGAGTTTGCCCGTTAATATTTTCTTGTCCCATCCTCCGTTGCCGGTTTGGTCGAGCTAGCTAGATCGTGCTTCGTCTCTGTGGTTTCCTCTATGTTACCTCTATTTTAATCCTCCTGCCAGTACGAGTACGAGTAATCACCACCGAGAGCTGTACTTGCCAAAATTTGCAACTTACGAATTTCCCAACTTACGAATTTACGAACGTTACTCGTAAATCGTAAACAACGGTATTCGATAACAACGGTACCTTCGATAACAAGAAGAGAGGAAAATGAAAACTCGAACTAAACTGTAGGAATCCATAGCTGTTCTCGATCGATGATCAAAATGGCGAGCTATTTCAACCGTGTCTACGAGGTCGTTTAAATTTAAGGACAAGTCCGTCTCTGTTTTCACGACACGCTCCAGCCGTCGTCGTGCTGTTTCGAATAGTCTTGTCGTTGGTTACCTTCCACCGACCGAAACAACGCCTGATCTTGTCCCTTTGATTATCCACTTGCCGAGGAAAATTGACATCCTTCTGTCTTTCTTTTGTCGTTTGTTTCGTACAACTTGCATCGCGTCTCTTGTCGCTTTCTGTTTGTTTTCTAACGATTAGGGGGGAAATGCTAAGCGCGGCGAATTACCGTCAGAAACACGAGGATAATTTCGAATTACGTACGTCGATCGTGATCATCGTGAATTCGTGTAAACGCGCCAAGATGAGAACACGCGGTGAAGCCCGGACATTGAACACGTTTCTCGGTAATTTTATTAGGAATCTCAAAGGAGGCGTAAAATAGTTGTTTTATTTGTTTCGAATCTCGAACGAAATAGCTATGTAATACGTACGACGTTAACGTTAAATGCAGACTGAAAGATTGCGTCGCTATCGCCGACTTTACCAAGCATCTTACTCTTACCGATCAACGAAAGCCGATGTAAATTTGAAAGTATAGTTCGATATTCATAACCGTTATATCCAGTAGCTGGCTTTTCGTTTAATTATCCAGGGGATAATCTGTTCGATATATTTGCCGGTCGGCCTGAAATTCCCTTCGAGTCAGATGCACGAATCACGTCGTTATCTATTCCGCTACATTAGGATCCGGAGTAGGTAAGTACTTCCTGTAGTTGGTTCGCAGCGAGGATGTCTGACCATTAAGGTCCCGGGGATCAGTCTGCCCACGGACATACATCTGCGTGTGCAGACGTAATCGACGACTGTCCCTTCATACACGCGTATACTTACACGTTTATTCGTACGGATAACGAGTTTGCGCGATCGCGAATGAAATACGAAACGCAGACGCGAACGTTAACGTCTATACTGTTGTACGGTGCACGTTGTTGGCGCAGTTATCGCGCTGTATAAATTTCTTTCGGATGTAACAGAGACGCGAAGCGAAATTATAAAATCAAAGGAAATGTAAGGTAAAGAGCGAGTCGTTTCTCCCAAAACTTTCCCCTAAAACAAAGCTATAATAGATAGCATCGTAATTAGATCGTAATTCGATGTACTACGTACATATATCGTCGATATTCTGTCAACAAGGTTCTCAACTAAAAGCATCGACGCGTATCGTCGATACGGCATTCTCGCTGTTTATCGACAAATCTGATATTCGTCGAGAGTCCTGAAATATCATCGACATGGTCGATCGTGCGAGGGCACCCTAAGGAAATAATAAACAATACCTAATACCTAATACCTTCGTCGACCGCATTTGTGTGGCGCGAGTAAAGCGCAAGCAGAGCGCCGATAAAGAAGATATCAAGATAATTCCATGGCTCGCGTGGACGAGAAACCGTGGAAGAAACGGCCGCGTGCTCGTGGAACAACTAATCGCGGGAATTCAGCAAAAATGAAAGGAAATAATAAATGCCGGCCATGAGCCAGGAGAAATTCAGCCACAGAATTTCTGCGACTCGCAAGAACCAGCGCTCACGGCGTTGTCGGTCGCGGCGCGCCGCCTGCTGCAATTTAGTTAATGTCATTAGAGCGAGAAAAATGCACGATTGGATAGCAGATGTGGTGTTTGTGTAGCGCAGCGACACCCGTGTCCCCTTGGTAATGGCCGAAGCGGATTCTACGTTCATGGAATTCAAGCAGGCATGCGGTAGAACTTTACTTAATGGTCGGAACGGTTCTTTAGCCGGATCATTCGGTGCATGCGTGGAATAAAATACGCGCGATGCCAGCTTCTCGTGTCGTGGGCGAATATCCGCGTAATCGTCTTCGTTTAGAGGCTTCCGGCTTGGGCATGCGCGAAAATTAGCAGGGTCGCGTGGTCGTCGGCGCGATACCGCGGGAAAACGCGTCTCTTCAAAGACGGATCAGGATTTATCGGGTCAAGCGTTTCGACCGGGTGATGCACGATGCCGATACGGTTGACAGAAACATAGGTTCACGGCGCACTTTCATGCTCTAACAAGCGCAAAAATAATGGCCACGGACGGACACGTACGACCCCTCCGGAGACGTTGCGCTGCGCTGCGTTGCGTTACGTTGCGTTGCGCTGCGCTGGCGTAAAACCGTAAAGTGGCGTGCGAGAAACGACGCGCTCGCTGACTCTTCAACGTTACGGGGGGTAACTATGCTTCTAATAGCTCTAATTGAACGTGTCGACACGTAAAAAATCGTTATAGATGGGAATTAATCTCCTCGTCTCTCACGAGGAGACTAAAACGTATCCGAACGTCTGGAAGAGGAATCGTCGCTTTTCGACAAAAGTACGATAACGATTTCTTTTGCCGCCATTCTATGTTACATATATCGATGATAAAATTCATTCGGTATCGATATACATGCATATATCATGTGCCTTTTCGTTAACATCGTGGCTGTAGAAAGAAAAGGAAAAAAAAAGGAAAGAAAAGGAAAGAAAACGTACAAACTACGATCGACGCAACCTCGTTCGTTTGCCAATTCGCTAATATCGTCGATCGGACGATTATCGGGCGACAGGGCGCCGATTCGTATTTGCATTCGTACTTCAAGGAACAGATACAACGTTGGTGAACTTGCGTGATAAAATTTCCAAATTGTACGGAAGCCGCGTAAGTGGTTACGTATAGTATACCGAACTGCGAAGAAAGTTACGGAAAGGATGTTGTCGTTTGTGAGGTTCGCGCGAGCCAATCGCGTACGAGCAAAGAAAGGACGAAGAAGCGGGGACGTGTGGGTATCAGAGATGCGAGAAGAACGGAAGCGAGAGGGTAGGATCGAGGAGGAAGGAAAGAAAGTCGGAGATGCAAAGGCGCGCTAAATCGTCGGTAGGTACCGTAGATAGTGTGGGTAGTCGTCCTCTTCCTCCAGGTCGTCGTTCGCATAGTCCTTGTTCCACCCTTACTAACGATCTCGTACGTGGCCACATATAAAGTCTATCCTTTACGGATCCACGCTCCTTTTACACACTCTCTCTCTCTCTCTCTTTTGGCCGTATACACCGTGGCCGCTTCACGATGATTACGACTCCGATTGCGATGTAAATCGCGAACCCACGTTCAATCACGTACACACGGGTGTAACTCTTCCCCATGGCCTTTGACTGTGAGTCTAGCCAGCATGTTGGTCCCCGTACCTCGCTCCGTTCCTTCATGCTGATCGAATGTGTACATTGTACGTTCAGGATCGATACCGAAGGGTTTGGACGATCGGTAATACGAATACGGAGTCATAAATCATATATCGCGTACATGGTATATGTACTATAGGTAGAGTACTGTTCGCGTGACGCTCGAGAAAGGCTATAATCTTGATAGAGAAGTTCTTTACGTAGTAATACGTACGCGCATGTAAATAGAGATCTTCCACCTTGCACTCTTATTGCTGAAACGAAAGGTAATTTAATTTTTCTCATTCGGGCCACAGGATCCGAGAAAAATGAAACGATGGCCGAGAAACGGTTTACGAAATTATAGTCCGCTTTTTATACTCGTGCAAGTATCATGGATGCATATGGATGGATGTTGCCTGGTAAGTAGCTGCAACTGAATCTATCCGAAGAAACGGAGATCGTGCTTCCACACCGGAGGTTACGAATCGAAAGTTTTTGCGGGCATTATAAAAGCTCGATCGATCGGCGGGATCCTTACGGAATCCCGTGGACATAACAAGACGTAATTTTACCTCGTTACTTCATCCGCTTTTTCGCGCAACGTATTCCCAAGGCTAGTTGGAAGAACAGGTCCGACGATGCTGCAAAGTGCCAGCGCGGCTTGCCCAGCCACGGCTCTGGCACGCCGCTCCGGTATACGGTATACGACTATCGCACCGTGCTTTCCACGTACCTTGCTCAGTCAGCCTACATAAGGCTACTTACTAGCTTCGTCTCGAGAGAATTCCACTTTTTGCGCAACTTCTCCTTCATCGACGTACCGAACGTGCAGTTGCACGCCACTGCTTCTCGGAGCATGCTATCGATAGGACGTGTTCCAGTTTGTCGCTTCCCGTCGCTCTTTCGACCTTAGTAATTTTCCGATCCACCTCGCCACGAGCACGTTCACCGACAAAGATTAAAATTTTTCTTTCAAACGTTGAAACAACCGACCAGAATCGTCGTTCGTCGTTGTCCAGCGATAAGCAATAAAACCGCCAAATTCCGCGTGCTTTCCATGTAAAGGAAACGTCGTATCGAACGTCGACCAGTCAGTTAGCGCGTGTACAGCGCTACATGCACAGTGTACATTTTCTCGCGAGTGTAGGTGGAAGGAGGAAGAGAGAAAAGTGGAATTAGGTCGCTGCGCGACGAGTTCGGGACACGGGTTCGCGTTGGCTGCCGTGTTAACAATTTCGCAATTAACGACATATCGCGAGATCGTTAACGATCGGTCGAGTCGCGGCCTTCCTTTCTGCTAAGCCCGATGATCGATGGTCGATTCGTTTTCACAAGTCGAATTTCTCGTCCCTCGGGCGTTTTCAGCTCAGTCGCTTCTTACGAAAGAGTAAGTACGCTCGCTTGCCATCGTTGATACTTACGCGGTGACGTTAATAAACAGCTCGTCGATTAGAAGCTAACGAACGTCCGTAGGATAGCGACCAAAAGCTGAACGATCTCGATCTCGGATAGTCGCGATTAAGATTTAAACGAGACCAAAGTAAATTAAATTAAACGGACGATTCCAGAAGAATAACGGCATAAGTACGTGCGTGCTGGGAAAGAATGAGGGAAAGAATGAGATACGGATAAGAGGATAAGAAACTAGAAGCACCGAATTTAAACGGTCTGGTGTCGCGAAAAGTCGTGAATCTTGGAGCAAACGCAAAATCCGCGACTTTCTTAAAACGGTTAACGAGGTTTCCGCGATACAGCGGTGACACGAAAGAGAAGCGGATTTATATATCTGTGTGGGTCTAGGCTCTAGACTCTATAGACGAACCAGGGGATGGAAACGCATCGATAAAAGCTCGTAACGTTGCTACGAATAATACAAACGGCTAAAAAGAGAAAAATTGGTGAAAGGTAGGTTGCCGTTTTCAAAAGTTCCGTTACGATGCTGGATCGCGATCGATGTTTCTCTGGTATTGCGCCCGATTTCCATTCCAGTGGCAATAACCGATGGTTGTAATGATAAAGGGCCGAGGAAAAAGACGATCGATCGCTGCGCGACCACAGGTCGAAGAAGAAGCATGTGCGACGGCGTTTCTCGGGAAATCGCGAAGCGTCTCGAACCGGCCCAGACGGCAAGTCGCTGCCAACAGACCGAGACAACACCGAGAACAGAAAAACACTGCTAAGCGAGTCGAAGCACGCGTGGGAAAGTTAGTGGTGGGAGACGCGTCGGTGTGGATTCAAGTATAAACAATATATCGCTCCAAGTGCATCATCCGCTGCGCTTCTACCGTTGTTCCGACTTCCCAAGCAATTATCAAACGCAAATAAACTACTTTCGAACAAGTAATTTTAAACGTTTCAAGTAGTTTCAAGTATTCGAGAAAAATGTTCCGAATGGAAGGAGAGAGAGGAGGAGGAAAGATGATGAAAATTTCTATCCTATTCTATTTTCATATCCTAAGGATCGATGGGAATCTCGTTAAGTTTGAGGAGACGAAGCGCAGAAAGCAGTAGGTATGTTAGACGGTGAATCGATTAGCCGTGTAACTCTAATTAATAGTCGTTTAAGGAGCCAGCAAACCGTTCTGTCGCCAATGTACGCCCGTTTAATTAATTACCTATGTACTGGCCGGTCGGTGTTACAAACGTGCTTTTTGCAGACGGTGACAACGTCAGGAAGGCGTCGCGACTGGAGCAATCGGCGACAAAGACAATAGCTCGTTACGGATTCGTTGGCCATCTCTGACCGACGAATTGCTCGTGCCACCGTGATAGAAACCAGTTGGCAAGAGATAGACCACTAGCAGATTCGAATGCAAACTCGCAGACGAGAACGTGCCAAAGATCGTTACTCGGCGATTCTCCTTCTCTCGTTCTCATTCTCATTCTCATTCTCATCGTCGGTGGTAATTATCCTTTATTTCTATTGCCCCTGCCACCATTTTCCAGCGGTGTACGCAGTGTGTGCAATATTTCAACGAAGACAAGCAAATGACACGATTATCGTTTATCCACGCTTTTTATATTTTCTCGTACAAGGTAATACACTTTTGCCCCCGCTGCTAAAACGATACGAGAACGCGTATATAGAAATAGAGAAAGATGGAGAAAGATGGAGAAAGATGGAGAAAGATGGAGAAAGATGGAGAAAGATGGAGAAAGATGGAGAATTTTAGAAATTTCGATATACCTCTTAAACACACCTATTGAAAATTGTTGAATTTTACTGAAATTTATTTATTAACCCTAATCCGTCGAGTTGACCGCCGTTTCGAAAAGTAACTCGCAAACTCAAAGTAATCTGTAATCGTAACTTGACTTAAGGTTACTGCGCGAGCTTCCGTGTCTCTGAAATCGACTAACCACAAACGATCCAAAAGCTGTGGATTATATATACATAAAAAAGACTATCTTACAAATATCACTGTGAAATCTGTAAACTTGCCCATTCTTATCTTATCAATCAACGGTGTAATAGGTATTATTTTTGAACGACGCAAACATCTCATCGTCGGTGTTGGCATACCGAGAGCCGACGAGTACGCGTTCGAGGAGCGGTGCGGTGCGCTCAGTTGCATCGCGAGCAAACTTTGCAAATGCATGCAAGCGCAAACATCGGTTCTTTCGAGTTCAAGTTTCGCATTAACGCGGCGCACAGTGTACGTAGGTACTTACGTATACGAGTGTGCCGGATGCCAGCGAGGCGGCAGACCCTTAATAAGCGGAAATTCCGATAACCTTGACGCCTACGCGATAATAACGAAGAAAACCGAGGGACGACGCCAACAAACAGGGGGCGTCTGCGAATCACCCGTTTCTGCTCCCTTGCACGATCCCTTTTTGCTTTCTATTTCCATTTAAAATCACGCCCACGATACTTTTTCGTTCCGTTTCTCGATTCACCGAACTCGATTCACCGAATCACCAACGCCCGCGTTACTCGTAAACGTCGTGAGCTATTAATTTTACGTCGAATGAATTTGACGGTTCGAAATTATGCGACAAAATACTTTTTCGAGAAAGATCACTTTATATATATATATATATATATATATCTTATAGTAACGCACAATGTGTAGAGCGCAAACGATCACTGTGGGTCGGCGGTGAGATCACTCGCAAAAGAAGAAGTGGTCGACGAGTCAAGAGACATTAACAGTCGGTAGCCAGGCTGGATCGCCATTACAATGTTTGCTCACGTTTTCGAAGCGCGCACGAGCCAGAAGAATATTCACCTCCCTCCTGCCTATCCTTCGATCCTCAAATATATCAATGATAACCAACAAACCATACCGAAAACGCGTCAAGTATGGACACGGCGCTCAACAAAAACGACGTAATACGACAAAATACGGAAAGAGCCAACGAGACAGTCCACGCTCACGTTCGGCAATAGGAACATAGTAACAGTTGCAAATAAAATTCAGAAATTCAACAACCGCGGCATAAGAATCGCGGCGCTGGCTCGATTCAAACGATTTTCGCTACGAACGATCGAAATTTTGTCGATTTCTGGTAGCGAATTACCGTTTATGAAGCTTTAATATATGGTAGGCGAAGCGAGAGGAACGTATTAACGCGTACTCTGTAGAGATACGCGAATGAGAGAGGCAGCCGTAGTGGACAGGTGACGAGTCGAGTGTGATAAGCCCGTATACGTTATACATACTTATGTATCGTCCCTTACAAGACGGGGTGTGTCGATACACCATCTTCATGCATTAATGCATGGAACGTCAGTCGACGATACAGCCGTCTCTTTCTCTCTTGCTCCCTCGCTCTCTTTCTTTTTTCCAAAGAACCTTGCTATCAACTGTGGCGTAAATCGATCGAATCCGTCGATGGGATACTTGCCCGATCAGGTATCTGTCGATACGTTGGATAAACGAACGCCAGCTCTACCAAAGATAATCGTATTACGCGCTCGCAACTACGCTAAATAGAAAATTTACATCTACGTTCTTGCATAACGACCAACCATAGTTCTTTACTTATCGTCTTTGTAAAATACGTTGGACGAACGTATACCGCAGTTCGTTGACAAAATTTTACACACTTATTTGCATATTTCTTATAAATATCTCCAAACATTCATTTTGCGAATTCTAAGCTTACATTTTGCAAGATAAGAATTGTAAGGTTGTTCGGTTTTTCAGCTTTTATAGAATAGATTTCTCCTTGGTCGAGAAAACGATGTCTAAAAAGTCTATACGTATATCTGCTACAGAGGTGAAAATCGAAGATTAGGTAAAGATCGTTCGAAACTTTAACTCGTTGCTTTAACGTCGTTTATATCGTACGCTGAATGTGCAAACACTATAATACCGCTGGTGTAGTGGAAAAGGAAGACACGGCGACAGAAAGCTTCACACGTAGGAAACGCTGCAAAGCGAGGAAGAACATGTGACCGCGACTTTCCAGGAGCTGGTAGAAAGGTACGAGGATGGTTGGGGGTCATCAGCATCGCAACACCATCGTGTTTCTGACCTCGTTGACTGAGCACGCTAGATGACTCGGTAAACAGAGGAACATACGATTCTAGCGTAACGGCTACGATGTTTACACGCGAGATTCGCTTCCACGTGTATTTTACACTGCATTAGAATATATCGAGATCTACCACGCTCTATCTGACGCAACGAAGCTTTCGTTGCAAAAATCAAGACTTATTTTCATTTGCGAATGTATTCGGTTGTCCGACAAATTAATAGGCATTTAGGTTTTTCGATTTATTTTACGAACGCAGAACTATAAATGGCCAAAATGACTACTACAGTAATCGTTGATTACTCGTTACCCGTCGCTCGAGCCTGACAAAAGATCATTCGGACAAAAGTCAGACAAAGGTTGTTATATCTGGTTTGAATGTTGGTTCGAAGAGCAGAGCGTTTGTTCAATTTAAAAACTTGTTTTCAACGTTTCAACGTTCAACCTCCTTTTAAGCAAACAAGCAACGACCATGTATATAGGGCGATAAATTAAAGGAACGAGCACTTTGAACGACGATCAAAGCGCAAACTAGTCGCGCAAGTAATTATTATTTACGACTAAGCGAATGTAACAAACGGCAAAAAATATATAACCTTAAACGAGAGCAGTGAATCGGAAGTAATCAAGGAACGATGACTTCCAACCCAAGGATGGTTTGCCAGTGACAAACGGGACGAGGCAACGAAATAAATCGTTTGAAAGAACGCCAGTGCTTCGGTATCTACTTTGATATTTGATTAAGAAAATTGTTACGACTCGGCAATGTAAACCGCGAGTCATTCCACTCTGTTCCGAGTCGAGCCGTTCGAAAATTCTTCCAGCTCGTACTCTCGACACTGACATTCCCCCGTGCACACACTTGCACACCCTTCGTTTTACTCGGTTAATATAATTATATATAATAACACCTTTACGCGCAAGCGCGAATATAATCAAAGTAATCGCTAATCGCGCTTTGCAACGCAAATAACTCGTTCTTTCTTTTTTTCTTTTTCGACAGATATCGCGTCCCTCGAATTTAACGATCCGTGCGTTTCTCGCGTGTTACCATTTAATGCGCCATTCAGACGATCAATAATTTAACTTTCTCAACATTCTATCGAGGATATATATCGATCTGGACTCTAGATTCTAGACGATCTCTAAATGTCTCTAGCGGGTCTCTTACGTACGCCTGTGGTCGCCATTGCGACGACCTCTTGTGTTATTTAATTATATTCTGCCCGAAATGGCTGATAAACGCCTCTCTGTCAGTAATTTGATCGACTCGTATAATGCAACGCGTATAAATGTACTCGTATTTCCAAGTGAATACGCGAGCTTCTCGAAAGATGAACATCTATATCACACAGAGGAAAAGAAAAGGAGAAGAAGAGGAGGAGAAGAGAAGAAGAAGAGGAGAAGAACGAGAAGAAAAACGTATCCGTATCTATATGCTTTATGTCGAAGCAGGAAAATGCGTTTAAAAAGTACGATTTGAGACAAGGTGATCAGACGCAGCGAGTTCCCGATGAGATTATCGTGAAATTGCTGTTTCGCGTATAAACTGCTAAGTTTATCAGGAGACAGGTGACACGGTGCAAAACACACGGTGACAAGCGTATACGGGTTGCTTCGTTATGCTGAATCGCGAACGAAGAGCTGACGCTGCCCGCCCGCCGCCGCTGACAATGAGTCGAGACTCACCCGGTAAAGACCGGATTCGTCTAACAATGCTAGGATCTATGAACGTACGCAGGAGAATGCTATTTCGACCGGTGATTCGCTCTACGCTCTACGTTAACGTATTCTCGTTTGTAGAACGTCGTGTCGGTTCAGCCGTCTAGTTTAATGTCCGGCCCAAGTTTCTCAAACTTTCACCAACTCGCCCAATGCTTCGATTATCGATAAGAACACGCAGCTATGAAAATCGTGATCGGCTCTATGTGCAGATATCGGCCTGCCACGCGATTTTGCGAAGCAACCATGCGCGAAGTGACATCGGTTCGCCGTACACGGCGTTTCGCCGCGTGATTACGTGCGCCTTCGACGCGAGCTATAACGCGAGTCTTTCCAGCCAGGAAGGAACCGACGGTTCGTTGCGTCCGCTTTAAACGAGATCTGTTAGTAATTTCTTCCATTTCGTACAGATGAATCCTATTAACCTTTGACCGACTACAACACCGTTAAAGGGATATTAAATATATTTTTAAACCGAGTATTTTAGTTTTTAATTAAATTTAATCGGATTATCATTATTAGATAATTATTCGATTTAACGTTGGCGCTTTTATTATTTAACGAAACATTTTTAACGATGCTTAAAATTTGCAGGCGGTGCTTGGTACTTGTAGCGCAGTGCGATTCGCTTCGCGCGATCGTGGCAAAATAGGAACTTTGAAACTGCGCAAGATTCGTGCTGATATGGTAATTGCAAAAACAGATAGTTTTGCGAAGATCGTTCGGTTCCGATGAAGCGCGAAAGAAAAAAAAGAAAAAAAAACTAGAAAATATCATCGATTCGAAAGATAATCGTACTTACGTAGTTTTCAGTTTCGAAATTTCATACGAAAGAAAAACGTGGGCAAAGTTCTTTCGTGGAATAAAAAGCCATTTGAACATGATACAGAGCAACCTGATTTTAAATCGATGTAGACGGCAGGCAGCTAATATATTCTGCCGCGTAACAAGGAACAAAGGTTTGAGCGCAGATACTTCTGGATAGATACTCTAATCGCCATGAGGATTAATGGCGCACGCGACGCTAGTTTTTCAGGTGACTTCGTGCGAGAGCCATTACGAAAGCGTGAGAAGGGTGAGTTGGTAGCCCTTCGACTAAGGGCTCGCGCTAATTACGTCATTATGCGGAACAGGGTGGATAGCTCTAACGAACCTGCAGCATCGAACGTGCTCGTCCTATGAATAGCGACGAGTATATACTCGACCACTGATCGCATGGCATTATAATAGCACGCCAACCGCGTAACGATTAAAAATTCGAAGGAATCCAACTTTCCTCCTTCTCTACTCGAATTTTCACGGGTTCGTTCGTGAAACGCTCGTATAGCTTATATAGCTCGAAACGACGAACGAATACGCGATGGAAATTCTAAATACCGGAAAGTCTACGGTACCCCGGTAAAATCGATTAACGGTAGTAGTTAACGAACGATGAGTTCCAGCTGGTCTATAAACGTGATCGAACGTTGACGGACGAACGTGTGAAACTCTTGCGCTATCGCTCGTTTCAAAGTCTTATTTCAGACTCTCTTCGAGCGAAACTTGACGCTCCCGATTAAAGGAACGTGTTTCGTAGAGCATTAACGCTTTCGTCGATACGCGAAATATCTCGTCTACAGATTCGGATAAAAATCAGTTCGCAAGAGTAAAGCGAGAGACGCTTCAAACGATATTACTAAAACGACGTACGTGTTATTTTCTTTTCTGTCTTTTTTTTTTTTTTTTCTTTCTTACGAATACTACTTACACAAAACCTCTTCTAACTTTACCGAAATAATCCTGTCTCTTAAACCGATTGCGTAAAGAAAAGCTTTAATGGAACTAAATGTCGTAAAAGACGCGATCCAGGGTCTCTTTGATGAAAGGACAACCGGTGGTAGATTCCATAGGGCACCTACGGAGAAGCCGCGGCCGTATCTGTATCATTGTTTCGAGTTGCGATACTCGCGAACGTATTATTACCATAATCGTCAGCAGCACGGCATATGGGAGATGGTAAGCCGAGAGTGGAAGGCACGGGGCGATCCGAGCAGCCCGGAGGCTTAATCGCGATAATGGCCGGGAATCGTCTCGTGACCACAGAAACGGAAAACGTCTCGATTCTAGACGGCAAATCGAATGATCGAACGCTTACGCTTTTGCATCTTGCCACGAATCGGCTGATTATCGAATGCCGATTGTTGCTAGCCTCGCTGTTGCGAGAACTCGATGCGATCGTAATAGCGAAAGCAGCATTGCAACGAACAATCTTGTTTCGACAAAGTAAAACCGTGCCGATTTTGTTACGTTCGCCGTGAAACGAAATTTACGTTTTTTATTTGCTGGTAGTTCGATGTTACCACTAAATGGTAGTTTCATTTATCACCTACGGATTTCCTTCGATTCGTTCTTTAACGCAAACGCATCTTCCCTTATCGTTGGAAAATAGACGAAGATAGAGGTTTCATCTTCCAAGAACGGCGCGGACCAATTACCGTATCATAATATTTTAGCAAGTTGTAACAATTACAAATCGATTCGATCATTTTTTGTAGTTCGTATTGAAACAAGCGAATTCGATTGGCACAAGTCCGTTGAATCGGGCACTGATTAACATATCGTTCCATTGAATGGAATTCAGATAAACTAAAGACCAGTTGATCCTATGAAATATTCGATCTTCGGACAAAGAGCACGATGAAACAGTCGTTACTGTCATTATGGAAACGAATCAGAAGATGATAATTCGAGACTGAGGAGGTAAAAAATAAGATTCGCGTTGTACGTATATAGGATTGTATGCTGGTCGCCTCAACACACGGGCTTTGGACCATCGGCGATACGGAACAGTACGGTAGGAGAAGAAGGGGGGAAAGAAGAGGAAGAAGAAGAGGAGACTCTCCGGTTCTTTAATAACACGGCGGGGCCGCAGGTTCTTCTTCAGGTATGCGAGACAGAGCCCGAGGCAAGCACACCGCCTACAGTCTCGGAAACCTGGTTCTTTCGCAACGATCTACACCATACCGTCACGGATTCCAGCATACTCTATCCGATACCTTTCAGAATCTATGCACCGACACATTCCTGAACGCTTGTGTGTTCAAACACGTGTACATACACGAGTATGTTACTTTCGTATTCACGTAGCAGAAGAGACTGGACATCAACGTGGGTTCAACGATACAATTTTTTGGTTTGAACGGAATCGAAATACAGGCGCCCGAAGACGGCAGAGTCGGTATTTTCGTCGAAGTAGGGTAAAAATAATACAATTGCTGGTTACTCGTTCATAGGAATAGAAAGTAAGGCGAGTTAATTAGTCCATTTTGCAAACCAGTAACTTTCAGATAGTAAGAAGAGAAACGATCGTTATTCGTTAGGGGGATGGTTTAGAGGATTTCAGGAGAGAGAGAGAGAGAGAGAGAGAGAGAGAGAGAGAGAGAGGGAGGAAGGGAGGAGACAAAATCGATATCGATTACAAATATCGTAAGCTTGTTAACTGGAATGGGACGCGGGTGTCCGATCTTACTACAACATTCGATCGCAGATATGGATTATCTGTTTCGATTTGCTTGGCCTCCGTAGCGTGCAGTTTTATTTGCGAGCCAACCGATATCGGGACTAGTTTCATTTGCGGCGTTACAAACTTGTCGGACAAGAGGAAATTAATTTGCAACGAACCACTCCATACATAGTAGTACCACGATGTCTACGGCCGAGAAAATGATAACTTTGTGTAATTACCTCGCGAATACGGTGTAAGGGTTTGCTGCTCGTTATCAATGATTTAATGCACGTACGAGCAAAACAATACGCAACAAAAAGGACGCGTGCAATCGTGTACGCTAATTTATATCTCTCGAATATTCCGCAAATGAATATCATTACGAGAACCGATGCTAGACGCGGCCGATGCTTTTCGCGCAAAAAGTTCATGCTACGAAGAGAAAGAAAAACAAGGTTCGAGGACAAGCCTGTAATGCGTTACTAGCCTATGCAGCTGGAGGAAAGCTGGTCTCGACCAGGGGCGGAATAACAAATGGGCTGCTTGGACCCTCGTCTACGATACTTGTTCGGAGTCGAAGAAAGTTACATTCGGACCGGCCTGGACGGAGCATACTAATCGTTTGAAGAAACGCGAGATGGATGAAAGAGAAGGCAAAATGATACGAGGCGATGGTAAAAGACCGAAACGACAATGGTACGGAAACCAAAGGGAAACGAAGAAACCAAAATTTACGATAAATAAAGAAATTTGCTTAGACGGAGGTATTAGACTTTATGGGAGGCGCGTATGCCTACTTACTGAAATACAGTAAAAATAGTACGTAGGTATATAGTTGAAAATAGTTGAAAAACAAAGGCACGTATAAGCCAGTCACCGTGTAAGAGGAATAAAGGAGCCATCAGGCAGACAAAAGCAACAGGATACAAGATCAGGGTCGTAGAGTTCGGAAAGAAGGAGAAAGAACGACTGTACCGAGGGATCGCCCCTAATCACGGGAGGTGCGGGAAAAGGACGCTTAACATGCAGACCGTAGCTGGAGGCGTTAGTGCCGTATAATCAGCGTTCCTTCGCTCTTAAACACCACCATGGCACACGGTTGTTCTTGTGTCATGCGAGAAGAACCACCATGCTCAACCTCGACAAGAAGTACCACTATGCTCGAGAACCTACAAGGATGGTAGTTCGATGAGCAACCCTATTCCCCGTCTTCGTATATAGAAACCAATGATTCGTCTGCTACGGTGGGTCTTTGTCCAAGCATTTGCCACTACGAACCGGCACAAGCCCAGATATTCTACCGGGTCTACGCGTGCAACTGGGTGGAGGGCACGGCACACCATCCTGCTGCCAACCGTGTCAGGATATTACCGACAGAGAAGAAGGAGGGCTGCTCTGATCAAGAGTAAACGAGAGAAGGGGATCACGGGAGGCTGCAATTACGTCGCAGGTGGCTGTAGGCCTGATCGCGAGGACTTTGGGACTACCTAACTGGGGCATCGAGAAGGAAACACGTGGTGATTAGCGGGAACTGGAAGAGTACGACGTTTGCCCGACGCGAGCTCATCCTCGCCAAGAAAATCGGCGTTCTTTATCGACCGCCGGTAATTATTACCCGTCGAGCGTCGCCTTCAACCGATTGCTTTCGATGTCGTTCTCTGATCCCCTTTAGACCGACTCGCCCAACTGGTTTACGTATTCCAGATAGAGAGTAACGAGACAGAGATACGAGCCTATAACACGTATAATTAATTCAGAAAGTAACACGCTGGAAAACGCGTAAAGACTAGACGAGGTTTCTATCGTACGTATTTCCATCTGTAGAACCTGATACGTAGTTATAGATGTTGTCGCGCGCGAACTTTTTTTAAAACGTTGCGTTTCATCGATACGACATCGTTTTGCGGCTTCCCCTTCGAAACGACTTTGGATAACAACGAACAAACGATAACACGAAACGTCCGTTTGATCGTATTTGATACTTTAACGCTCGGCACGATGTACAACACTCGGTCGTTCTATGGTCAAAATCGCATACGATCCTTTTATTTCCGTCTCTTCTTTTCTCTTTTTCTTTTTCTCTTTTTAATAATTTTCACGCGATACGTATAACAGTTAGAAAAGTATGAAACGCGTGCTATGTAACGATATTTTTTCCAACAGGTACGCTCCGTTTCACTTTCCCAGAACATCGAGCTGTACCACGCGTCGTTATACCTACGTAATTTACAGTTTCCTAGGTGAAACAGGTTTCCTGCTGTTGTTTATTCGGTAAAGAATTTACCATTGGAATTATTCGCAATGCCATATTGGAGCGAATCGAAGCGACGCGACGCAGAGAAGGATAATAGTGACGCTTGTCGTCGCAATCCTTCGCTAGAGTTTCTCCTTTAGAAACGATACGTAGGAACACACCGTACGCTGGAATCCTATTTAACGCGTCGCTTAATCACTCATTCAGGTTCGTACAGGCCAGTAATAAATCGCGTGCTTAAACTTCTTAATCTTCGATCGCGAGGTTCTATCTGCGAAACAACCGATCCTGCGAGATAGCAGCACATCGCATCGGTATACCACGACACGAGTCATTAATACCATGCATGTATGCGGTACGACGACAGGAATAAAATTCGCGTGGCTCGCAAGAAAGGAGAGGCACTAGATACTTTACTCGTTCGGGTCCGCTGCACACGCGCGCACCGATCGTAATTAAGAGCCGATCCTTCCTTCTCTCTGGCTGCTCTTTGAGCCAGTCCGCTCGCCCTCGTCCTCGCCCTCGCCCTCGCCCTCTTTCCACCGCCCGATTTCTATATACCGTACGTGTATTATACGCTCGAAAACCGTTCGTATCGTGTCCCGTCCTGTGTGTACGGACGGTACGCGTCTAAGGTAAAAACCTTGTAAATACGTACTGACCGCTTGTACCTTGTACCTTGAGCGATGTAACGAACGTTTGGAGGTGCAGGGCGTGCGGATTTATAAAAGGCGAGAGACGAGACCGTGGCTACAGTAGCGTATTACTCACGAGGAACAGAGACAGCTGATACGGTATGACTATACTCGGACTCGGGGACGGAGGGGTGAGATTTATCTTGGTGCGGCGATGCTTTCGTATTAACCGAGTGATCGTGCTCGAGTTAAAAAACCATTGCTGAACGCCGAACAACGGTACTTTGGACGCCTGAGTCGGTCAGCTGCGGGTTTTAATTACGCGAAATTAGTCTCTAACGATAGCGATCGTTTAAATTCTTCTCTTGACTGGAATTCTATGGATTTTTCTTTCCTCGAGGAAGGCTCCGGTGGAAAATTTTATCGGATATCCAACAAGCTTTTGATGTTTCGGAATCTATCAAGACTCGTTGAAATTTTAAAAGTTCAAAGCCCATCGACGTTCAAAATGGCACATTTGCCAAGAATTTCGACAAGTTACAAATCGAGTAAGTGCAGTAGTAAGAAATATCGGTTCGCTTCAAAATTGTGAGATTTAAACGGCTTATTAATTTAAACAGCGATTCTCGAGATACGTTCTACATACACGTCGTACGTGTACACACGCTTCGAACGTGATACGTAACCAGAAGCGCATCAACGTTGTTCGATTTGTCCGGGAAAGCCAAGTTTGAGAAAGCAACGTGTCGGTTCATAGAATGAAAAAGACAAAAGGGAGAATCACGCCAGTCGTTCGAAGCGTTAGGCGTTCGTTTCTAATTGGCGCTAAATAATGATTTTTTTCGCCCGCCTCCATAGAGCCTACCAATCCTGCTGGTATGTTTCTTCGAACAAACCCAGTGCTGTACGACAATATTCGCGCTGGCAATCAGCACGTCGGTGCGACAGCAGAACGGTTCTGTTTGTTGGACCTTCGTTATGCGCGCCGTCGACAACGCCGTCGACAACGCCGTCGACGTCTACTATAGCCACTAACAAGGAGGAAACTTTTCTATGACCGGGGCAGCAACCGTGTACGGCGCAGCGTACGAGATACGTCGGAACCACCATGCGCGCCAGGCAGCTCCATCCAAGTGCCACCACAGTCTGACTAACAGCGAATAATAAACAAATCTTCTGGAACATGTACAGCTGTGGCAACGACAAGATTTTCCAAAGGCTCGAGGCACGTATCTCGAAGGAAATGGAGGTTCGGAACGAGAGACGCGACCGACTCGTTTCTACAACCAAGACGATCTAGGCAACGCGAAATAATAGTATTTTTTGCGGAACTAATACTTGCGCAAATCCAGACCGTGATCGTTGTTTGTTACGCTAAAACGAACAGACCTCCTGGCTGGTGCGATTGCACGCGGATGCGCCAGCCAAGCGACCAACAACAGCTCTATCGGTTTATAGTTTATATAGTTTATCGAGCTCTCTGTTGGCTCTTGTTACCCTTAGGTGGAAACAGTTACAGACAAAGCATCTTACGACTCGCATTCTCACGAGAACGAGTCAAACCGTCTCGTAGGTATTCGCAAATAACACGTTCCGAAGGGCTCTGGAGGTTCTGCAAACATCCCGCGAACCGCACTCTCTCTCTCTCTCTCTCTTCTTCTGCGCCACGGTCTTGCGTTTCTTTCAAATTTGCCTTCCTAAAGACTCTGGATCCTTCGTTTCCATCGTGGACCATGATCTCTGAGGTCTCTTCTACAAATACTCGTTGGATCGTTTCCTGCGTTCAACGCTCGTTCCAGGAACCATTGACCATTTCGATCGGATATATTTCGATATTGTACGTACGGCTGATGATGTCCGTTGAAAGCAATCGCATTAAGAGTGCTAGGTTGAAGGCGTTAAAAGAAATCTGGTCTCGTAAGCAACTGAAATATCGGCTAGGTTCATTTTCAGACAAGGACATTTCTCAAGTATATACAAATTTCTCTGCTCGTAGACGAAACATGGTTTAGCCTTCGGTAACTTTTTTATCGCGTAGAATTTTAAAAGAATCTTAAGTAGACATACTACGATCGATAAATTACCTAGTTTACGACTACCCTGTATCTTGACCTGTGACGTAATATAACGTGTAAGCTGGATAAAACGCAGAGATTAAACGCAAACGATCGTTGGTTACGCTGTGACGATATTTCTATCCTGGATCGGCAATCGTTTGCGGGAAAAATGGACGGTCGTGTCGCGAAATATCGTAAAAAACCAGGAAACCAAGAAAAGGAAAAGAAGAAAGCAACGCAGGACAGAACTGCGCGGCGCGTTCAATCGAGACCGATGTCACTTTTGATCGGCGACGTCCGCTGACAAACAGGTCGGAGATAATTAGAGCAGCGTATCGATAGGCGAAAGAAGTGGAAGGAGAAGGTGAACGTTAGCAGGCGAGGGAGCTAGACGTCGCGCCGCGTCGCGCCGCTGAGACAAGTGGTGGAAACGAATATTGTTCGCGGACGAGATGTACGGTGGAAGAACGTGGCGGAGAGAAAGAGCAGCAGACGTCCGCACTTGAATCTGTATGCGGATGTCTGAAGGGAGGAGCGAGAGACGGAGAACGTTGGGAAGAAAAAGAGAGTGGGAGAACGGGGGCAAGAGAGAGATAGAGGGGATAGGCAGGAGGAAGAGAGAATAATCAGTGCGGGAGAAGGAGGTACGAGAGGCCGCAGAAGAACGAAGAGAGTAGCATACGTTCGATCCGGTGCGGTGGTGAGAGAGAGGAGTGGAAGTGCAAGAGAACCGATTACTTGCGGAGGGAGCCGAGGGGGCCCACGAGGGGCCAGGATGCTCGGCGCATGCGCGGCGGGCGTGGGAACAGAGTGTCCCCTCTCTCTCTCTCTTTCGTTCCATGTACCATTCGCCCAACCCTTCTCCGCGTTCGCGTTCCTTCTCTCTTGCTTTCTTCTCTCTTACGTAGCCTGATTCCCTTCGTCTTTCCACGCGTATAGCCTGCATTCTCTCGCTCCTGGGCCCAATTCGTCCCCTCTGTGTCTCGCTGCTGGCATCTCTACGAGGACCCTCGATCGCAGCCGAACGCGCACGATCCAAGGCCCCGCGGGCATCGAGTTATTCGTTCAGAGGTGCTCAATATCTGGGTGATCGGTAATGCAAATAGAGAGAGGACGTCGCTCGCGAAATAGACGCAAACGTATGTACGAACGTTCGCGTCGATACAAGATCGATCCGACTCGACATGCACAGCTGCTTTCTTCCGATCGTTCAACTTTAGATTCGTTTAACAGTGAAGAAGCGAGGACACGTCGAAAATGGTCGTGCAAGCCGGGATAATTGGAAAATAAATTAGACTCTCGATGTGCATCGTTTCTTCGTTAATGCGTACCGACCTCCGAGACGTAAAAGTGGAAAAAGTCGATGGGTATACAATATCCGATGAACGTTAGTGATAGGGCGTCGTGTATCAGCATGACCGCGAGTAAATTGTACGTCCACACGCGTCCTTTGTCGTCCGACGTATCGTTCGAGTGTGTGCACCTGTACACGCACGGTCCAAGAAAACGAAATGCCTTTGAGAGTGTATGGGGCGCAGTGTCTCCTCCGCAGGATACCTACTCGCGAAGGTAAGGGGCGGGTATTTTGACAGGGCGCCCTAACCTTCGTCATCTCGTCTGTCGATCGTGTCCTGTCTCCTCGGGCTCCATTCGTTTCGTGGAACAAAGGTTTCAAGCTTCCATTACCAGATTTATTCTGTTCTGTTTATTTTATATAATATCACGTAGGATCGATCAAATTTTTACGCGGCGATATTAAACGTCGCTAGAAAATATATTTACCATACACGCCATCTATCTACAACGTGGTGTACATCGTTCGAGAGACAACTCGATGGAGACAACATTTTCCGGTAGAACAGATGCCAATGATCGCTGCTAATGGTACTCGTCGATTCTCAGTGTGCCCGAGCGCTAGATGCGCATGTTGCATGAACAAATGGAGGGACCCACGAGAAGGATCGTGACATTCGAAGAAGATGAAAATGTGCAATTCTATTTTCATTTCGTATAGTAAGACGTAGAAAGGTGTATAATCTGGAAGTTCTAAAGATGAAAGATGAAATGTCAGCCCGATCGATACCGAGGGAAACGGAAGCAAAATACCGAAATGGGAAAACAATATTATTGTTCTGCGTAAACGTACCCCTTTCTATGTACATATATCAGGAGATGCTCACTTGCAACGGGAAATCTATAGGGGTCGCGTGCCGACACACGTGTCCTCTCTCCAAACGATACATTTAAGCGCACGTGTAAGTTCATCCACGTAAACATGTAACTATACGAGTGAATATTCTATGCGCAAGTAGATATACGCGTGCGACTCGTTCGTGCAGAGACACGTGTGAATTTTTCGATACACCGAACATATGGACATACACGGATGTACGTATGTGTGCGAATGTGATCGCTCGAGGGATGATTTTTGCTCCATTGTACAGAATCCTGCATTCGTTAGCGGCAATCTTAATTCAGCGTATTGTCAAGTGACACTAGCTGAATTTGTCATTGTATCGGATCATGGCCATTTTATGCTAGGGCTCCGGAAAGTGACAGAATATAGCCGCGATTGAAATTATGTACTTGATAATAGAATACGGCATGTGGTCGACAACTATTTCCATATATTCTGCGATAATATAATATGGAGTAGGTAGTGCTGAGAATTTATAAGCATTGATTATCTGTAATTAAAAACAGAATTTTCTTCAATACACGCTCGAGTTATACCGTGACAAATTCACAATGAAATATCTATATTTTGTTATTAATATTGAGAAAGGATTATCTAGCGGGTACTTTTGTCAAACAATGAAATACCGAATTTGCACAAATAACGCTCTTAGATGAACGCTATGTAGAGCAATTACGAACAGACCAGTTATATTTGGAAATTAAATGTTGATGGGACAACTGCACGTTGAAGCAACAGAGGCATCGAACTGAACGATACAAAAATGGAATCTACGAAAGTTTGATAAAAGTAATTTACATGTATCACGACTGACGGCTATTACTGGACGTTATTACCGAACCCCGACCCATCTCTCGTTCCGTCTACTGCTATTCTCTCGATATTACGTACTGTCGATGCAAGACGAAGCGTCATATTACGCGATCGAATAGCACGGTTAAACGCGAGCAGAGATACGTCGTTTTCTCAAAAGAAGAAAGAAAGGCAAAAGGAAAACTGATCGAGCCACTATTATGAATTATACTTGTATACACGTGTATACGTTCTACGTTTATTACATACGTGAATGCGATCATTACGTGACCATTTAGGATTTTACAAATATCGTACAAATAAAAAAAAAAAGAAAAGTAGTAAATTAAATAGAAAATTGGAAACACGTCTCATACACGTTTCATAAATTCCCGATTATTCGTTTTCTTGCCTTATCTTTCTTAAAGCGCTTCTCTTTTCCTCGTATTGCCTTCGCGCGTGGGAGGCGGAGAAACGTCCGGTTCTCTCGACTTCGCCTTCTCTATCTTACACTCCCTCCAGACGCCCCCTCTTATTCCCTCTTTGTTTGATCATCGATCGAATCGATCATCGAATAACGACTTGGTTCGTCAATCGCAGAGCAACCGAACCCGGTCGTCTCGCGCGATCATTCCTTCGCACGCGCATCAAACGACAAAACCGTTCGATTCGTACATTACGGTAATGAGAATGAGGGAATATGTTCACTCACTTGCAATGCGACTCGCCACGTGGTGATGATACGCAAACTCCTTCGTTCTTGCAGGGGCTCGGCGAACACGACACGAAACCTGAAATAGTAGGAAAAGCGTGTAATTATTTGTAAATAGTAAGACGTTTCGATCGTTAAGAAACAATCTTAACTGTTCGAATAGGCAGAGAGGTACACAAATATTTCTTCTCGAGTAAATTTGGTTCGGTGTAACGTATCTTCTTTTCGATTCACCTTGCGAGAGGGAGGAAGATCTATGTAAATCTATGTGAAAAGGTAAAATGCTCGTCGAAGATCTACGATTTCCCTTCTGGTGCGAACGCTTCAAGTTCGCTTATCGCGTGGGTGTAAGTGCAAGTAATTAAAGGCGCAGTTGGAGAACGCAGAAGGCGGCAATGGTTACTGTGGATCCTCGAGGGAACCTTTGACACGCCGTACAAAGTGAACTTTCGTGTATCCCTTCTCGAAGAATACAGCGAGATAAGGATAGGAAGAGGGAGCGAAAGAGAAGGTACCTTTAAGGGAGCGAAAATATCAGAGATCCTTACCAGTTCGGGTGTAAACGCGATCGAACTAGAGAAAAGGGATCGGCGAAATTACCCGTGCGCATCCTGCTCAGCCATTGCCTCGAATAATTTCACACGAGTCAAACCGTTGCACGTGCACGACAGAGAATCGGACAGATATTAAACAAGAGAACTTTCCTAATACGAGTATAACGGAATTGAAAAAAATCCATTTCGTTTCATTTATATGCCAGCAAATTCCATTTTTACATCTTCCTTTCAGGTTGTATTATTCTATTCCGAAACGTAAATACGTGTATCGCATAGAAGCTCGTTGCATCTCTAACATTCGATATCAAGCACTGCCGTACATTTTGCAAGACTAGACTAGACAAAGATAATCGTTTGTTATTTCTGTCAAAAGATGAATTATCGCTTCTAGTTGGAGTAATCGGAATTTTCAGACAGAGAAAAGAAATAGCGCGTTATAAAGACATATATAATATAAATAGAAAATGAAATATAATATAAATACGTATGAAAAGTATGTAAGAGTAGAAGAACCGATACAATTACTCTGCTCGTGTTAGCATAGTTAAGCACCTAGCGCGTTGCTTGCTTGTTGTGCAAGGAGCTGCGCGATATTCTACCCCTGCATGCATTTGTATATCTTAGCTTTAATATATTCCTTTTCGTTGGAACCATTAATGTCGAATCTCGAATAACGTTCGTGCTAAATCACGCGTTCAGAAAACGTGTGTTTAAAAGTCGATTAACGTGCCCCGCATAAAGTACTTACTTACACGGGACCGGCTAATGCACACACAAACGCAGCTATGCTAACGTAGCAAATAAATAACTGCTTAACATATGTAGAAAGAAAGGGAGGAAGGTAACCAAGTTGATGGGCTTATGTTTTATCAGCCAACTACGAAGCCTACGAAGCCCTATGGGATTCCCTTTGCCTACCTCCTACATGACCTTTCGTGTTACAATCTTACACGATATAGTGCAACATCTCTCATCTAGCTTATAATCTAGCTAATTTTTTTACTTGGTTAAATTAATGTTTCATACATTAGCTTATTGAAAGTTTGGCTGTAGGTGTGATATAATTCAATTACGGACCATGGTATTGTGATTTTTGCGCACTGAAAGGAATACAACGTAATTTAGAGCATAGCTAAGATTCGTTACCTCGGACAATTTTACGATTAGAGATATCGTCGCTAGAAACACTTATTATTCGTATCAATTTCAATACTTTACGTTTAAAAATCGGAATAATTTCGAAAAGATTGGTTTAAGCGAATAAGATCGTAAATTTGGTCGTGAATAACGAATGAAGAAACCGTTTCGTAAAGTTTGGTGAACTAAAAGCTGTAGACACGGGACTTTATCGATCTGTATAAAAAAGAAAGATATTAAGAGAAGAATGCACGTGACATAACGACGAGGACTGTTCATAGTTTATAGTATCGCGTGGGACGCAGAAAGTCGTCCTAACGTTTGTAAATGTCATCTTAATGGCATACATTTCTCGAGTTAGGTAGATCCACGCGCAATCACGTGCCGTCACACATTCGCGTCACATTGGTGAAAACGCGTGCGCTTAGAGTTCGCAAGGTTCTGCCGGGTATTCCAACTACCATGCTATACCGTGTACGATATAAAACAAAGAACTATAGATGTATCGCTTAAACTTTAAAGAAAAAGTATTTTCATACGCAAATATTTTAATACTCTTTTTTTTTTATTAATATAACGAATTACGTATGTATGTATTTCCTTTGCAACGTATGACTAGATTATATGTAGTAATTCTATTCTGTTGCATTAGAAAAATAAAATGAAGAAACGAATGTACTTGGGATCAACAACTCGTAGGAATTACGTTCAGGTATTAAAAGTGCGGAATCATTGGCCAGTTGGGATCGACGAGACGATTCAATTCACTTTGAGAAAGACAAAAGGGTCGACGAGAGTAGAGCCGAGTCATCGTAATCACAATGGAGCACCGACACTCCGTTCTCGTCGTGACAACGACGAAGACAAGTAGCAGAGCGTCACGTCGCAACGTCCGCGACAAGACGGATGAGATCAGTTAAACCAAACTGCCTTCGTGACAAATCCTCCGTTTCCTCTGTTTCCTCTGTCGGTTCGCGACTCCGTTTTACTAACGTTGACGCACTCGCGTGTACACTGCACACGTTCGTTCTAACGCGGTCCACCATCGTAATTTCTATGTAGGACGACTGTCTTTAGTATGATTCCTCGGAATTTCCGTCCTCGGAACAGCCTGATTAGCAGCAAACCACTGCTAATTCGACGCTTCGTGTTCTTTCGAGCGAACGGAAACGTATGAAATAAATGTTTGCCTCGGAGGTAGCGAAACGATCGATTTTGTGCAGTCGTAAGATAATTCAAATGGATGAAAAAAAGGAGATTAGGATAGAAAAATGAAATTGTAAATTGAAAAAATAATTGTAACAGGCAAGGAGGAAACGAGAAGTAGTTTGAAATTTCGACAACGAACGCAATCGAATCTCGCTCGAAACAAGCGTGAACAAGCGCGAATAAGCGAAAATTCAGTCGTTAGGATGTCGTAACTAGTCAAGCGTTTCCTCTTCTGACTGAAAATACACTCGCACAATGATCTGCACTGAACGAGGGGGAAAAATGGCTTTAATTATTTCAATTTCAGAGTAAATTGCATCGCCAGTAGAAAGCCACTGTTGAATTACGCCTTCCTTCCTGCTTGTCCGCGAAATTAATTCGCGCCCGTGCTAATAATGAAACCTCCGTGCAAATTGTCGTGAAAGCAAAAAGAGGACAAACGTATAGACGATAGGGTTTCACGGTAGCAATCTCCTTGGCAACTTTAATTTTCCGGCAAAGAATTCGCAATATATTTGTAAATGTAACACATCGTATATTGAACCATCCCGTGAGTCGTAAGTATGTGGTAGAGTATTTTTTATTCTCGGTGCAAGAGTTGAATTTGATGCAGGGTCGATGAACGTCTTTTGGATGTTTGATTCGAAATGAAAATGGGGAAACCTTAATTTATCAATATAGACGTGTTTATTGTTAAGGAGACTAGAGACAAATTAATGTAAATTAATCTGTAAAATTTAACATGAATCGTTTGAAAGCGACAGACGGATGTGATATCTGTTATTGATTTTGGATCTCCAACCGTGGACGTTCTTATCGCGTTAGATTTTCCAGGTAACGTTCCGAGAAATATTCTTCGTCAATGGGACGAAGCTAATTGAAATCTAGAATCGAATCTCGTGTGCGTTACATCGGCGGTAACGGCCGATGTCAATGCCGCCGAAGCGTACGTTATCTCGAGTCCTCTCGAAGAAGAGCAAAGAGAAGAATATATTTTTCTCTTTCTCGTTCTTCGTACAAGACGTGTGTATTCCATTTCCTCTTGGAGGAGGAACTTGGACAAAGAGGGATGTACTCCCAATCAGCGTGGGCGAGGATTCCGCGCTACTCGCCACGACAAGTCTTGCGAGATTCGCGAACTCCACTCCAACCACCTACGTATAAATCAGAAGCGAAGCGGGCATGCTCTTAATGCTATTCTAGGAACTAAAGTTAAGATCGTTCTCAGTTTACTACCGAACAATAATTATTCGGATATCGTTGTACTAGAAAATACTGAAACTGATTTTAAAATACGACATAGATCTGTTATATCGTAGAAATATATTCATAGTAACTGTGTACGTAACGTATGCGAGTAGTAACGGCTATACGTGTAGCAACTATAACTAAAAAATGACTGTGAATGAAAACAATTATATATATTTGTACAACGATATCTGTAGCGACTAACTTGTTCTTAAATAACTTGGCCCTTGCGATATCGTTTGTCAATAGTTGCGCAACGACGGCAATAACAATTTAATGTGACTATCCAAAAGTAAAATTATTTTGATAAAATGGAATAAAAACGTTTCTCAGTTTGTATTACGTCTTCATTTGGATATGATTAAAGCGTGAATTTTATATCAAGACCAGCATCGTCCGATCCTTTCACAAATTCAATTGAAATTTATGCACATATTTGCGGTACGTTGGTATACGTACATCTAGTAGATGTGTATAGCGTATAGCGTATACATTAATGGAGGTGGGTAGTGGGAGTCACGACCTCGCGAATTACGTAATCGGTTGCAACGTGCGCGCATATCGGAACAGCGCAGCGGTACGATACGATTATACGATACGATTATACGATACCGGCTTGATTTACACAGATCTGCCCTCCTCGTGTCAGTTTCACAGCGCAGCGCAGCACAGCGTAGCGCAGCAGTATGAACGACCCTTGGTTGCGAAAGAATTGTTCAGGTGCGAGATACCACGTACCACCCAACTCTGCTTATTAACACGTGGAAGATTCACTTTGATTACTCGTAACTGGACGACGCTCGAGGAGGCCGTCGCTTTAGAATTTCCAATATCGAGCATATTCGCATCGTATGCGTGCCTTATTAAAATAAGGTAAAATTTCTTTGAATTTTCCAATAAATTCAACAGATAGGTATCGCATATAGGTTTCCAAGTTGGACGTAATATATTAACAATTTTATTTCGTACGATACGACCGTACGACTGAGGAAACATCGAGTTACGAAACGGTATAGCGCCTTTGAAATGTTAAACATGAGCCAATAGCGAACATTCTAGGACTATGTTGCTAAACAAGGATGAGAGATTTACGCCGACGCGACGCGAGGTAATAACGAGAGAAGAGAGAGGAATCGAGTTTTCGATCGTAGAAGACGCGACGATGTCGCTCGGTATCGCAATTGGTAAGCGTTCCCGGAACAGGCACGCGATGCGAAAAGAGAAAAGTTTCTCAGACTAGTTCTCGTAACCAGCTGAACGAAGAACACCTTGCATTCCTCGGTGAATGCGAGATTCGCCTTGCAATGAACGAACATTTGAACCTTTGCGTCATCGATACTATTCAACCCGGTTGATTCACCGTAGGCTGCATGAATGAACGAGCCTGACAAGAAAATCCGCCAAGGCTATTCCCATACTTCAACGTGTGCTTCAACGACCTACAGAAATTTTATTCGTCGTTTGCAAACCTAACGCGTATAGTAAGCGGACAGCTATCAAAATTGATATATTTTTTTATCTCGCAATTCGTTAGTCATAAATTTTATATATCTCGAGTACCTCTTAATTTACTCCGGCAGTGTAAGCTGTTTAACAAAGATCAATGAAACGTAAACTAGTCTATAGTTTAAAGTAACGTTGATTGATTTACGATAGTTTGGTTGGCACGAAGGATCGTTGAAAATATCGGCAATACGATACAAACGTAAGACGATGATAAATCATCGATCCGTTATCCGGTAATTCCGGCAAATTGTTCCACGTTTAATCAGCTCGATACCGCGTCTAGACGAGTTAAGACGAGCAATTCGCATTATCGTTTACAAACATTACCGCGTCATACAGAAGAACACGCGTTCTTTTCCTTTTTTCTCTCCAGTGAAATTATTCAATGTTAAATTAATAGCTAGTATCCTAGTCGTATAACGGTCGTAAATCAAACGAAATACAGCGAGTCGAAAATCTCGTTATTTCATTACGGGCGAATCTATCATCGTGACAATTTCTTTTAAATTATATATATGTGTGTGTGTGTCGCGCAGTATCCTGATCTTGTTACGGTAACTGAAAATAACGCGATACTTTCGCGTTGTGAGAAAACATCATCGACGGATGAAAAATTGAAACATCCACGGTGCAACGATAACCATCTTTTAACAGCGAAGACACGTTTAAGCTGTGTACGCACAGGTGCTTCGTTACTTCTCCTCCGATAAATTAACGACGATCGGTCGACTAACCTTGCTAAGCGATGTAACGCAAAATATGGAACGTGATAGATGATAACCCATTAAGGCTCACTGCCGACCCTGGGTATCGCTTCTAAGAAATCAGAGCACTAAGACGCGGCTACAAGCGCACCATCGTGTGTAACCGTGAATCGTTGCTTCGCTCGTGCTTCGGCATTAAGAGAAAGCTAAGCTACTTTCCGCCTAATCCGGTACTAGCTTCCTGATAATGTGCATTTCACGGTGACGATTTCGCACTGATCAAAATATTACTATGTACGGCCAATTACCGCGGCCATGAATCGTTGATAATCGTTACTACCAACGGGAACTGAGTAAAAAGTCAATACCCGTGTTACCTCTTCCCTTCATTCTGCCGCGTTTCCATCGGACACGGCTGATCGAACTCGTTCGTTATCCTTTGCCCATAGAACTAAATTCGAACTAGAAATAGATCGCTGTATGAACGAGGAAACGTTTTTTTGTAGTCGCAGACTTTGTAGATCGCGCGACCGGTTCAGCTACACGACGATATCCTGTTACAGCATGATTCGGAAGACGCGCGATCGTAGACCAATAACAGTAATTTAACCGAACGATAATCGCTTCATGCGGAAGTGTCCCCATTGCGATGCAAACGAGCACCGTGTGTCTTGCCGTTGCGTTTGCGATTGCTTCGCTCACCCTTTGCGTACAAACGCAGAATACCGAAGATTACGTGCTTCACTCGTGAATTTTACTCACTCGTTTATTCTCTGAGAGCTATTTGCTTTATTCGCTGAGAACGTGCCTAAGCTTCAACGTATCACGCTCACCATATACGTACTATAGTGCCACATCGGATACCTCCTCGTGAGAAATGGGTACCGACCCGAAGGACATTTCAACCAAAGTATTGTAAATTGTATTGTATAAAAGTATTGAAAGTATAGACTTTGGAAGAAAACAATCCAGACGAACTGGACGACTTTAAAATCAGCTACCCAAGTACCTACGTTCTACCCAAGTAGAAAATGTCGCATAAAAAATGGATGTTAAAACGCAGCGCGACGATTCGAACGCCTACCACGTGGCTTTTGCCGTGTCACCGATAGGAAAACAAATCGTCTTTCACAGTTATCTGACGCGTGAATCGGTCGAGGCGCGCGGCGTTGCGTTCGTAGTTCGGTAGACACGTAAATTTCGTTCGATGGCGTGTGGGAGGCGATCCTTTCGACCAGCTCTCTCGACCGTCTTGACAGCGCGATCGAGAAGCGTGGAAAGGTCGTCGAACACGTTCGTGCCCCGTGAGATGCGATACAACGAAAAGTGATCGCGATCTCGGAGTGAATCTTTTTCGAGCATCGCTCTTTCATCGGACGTACGATTTAGCCCTGTAAGCCTTTCGGGCGTATAACAGATCGTACACCCTATCGAACGGGGTCTGTCTATCGACTATCCCGTAATAACGCGTCTAATCCTTTTCCTCGAACGTCACGCCGACGAGCCTCTCACCTCTTTATCGCTTCCGTGCGATTATTTCGGAATCACGTTGACTCGACTTGGAAATCGTTCGACGTCGTCCGACCGACACGATTCGAGCCGGCTATCTTGCATTAGCGGCTCCATTAATCACAATTACGCGAATTCAGGTCCTGTCACGGCGCGCGTGCATAGTCGTGCGCGTATATACGTGTGCATCTACATGTGTACGTTTTTTCGAGCAGTCGTGTGTGTATTTATGTACGTACACACACATATGTACGATATACGTCGTAGCTACTACTCCATTATACTACTCCATGTATGAGGAGAAGAATCGTGGAGAAGAATCGCGGAGAAGGACGCTCGGCTACAGAAACGCACGAGTCACTGTGCTAGAAATACCGCCCACTGAGCCGATGCCCGGCAACAAACCCTCCCTTGTCGTCGTACTCGCAGCGCACCGGCTGTATAATCTCGGCTGGATAAACCCGACCACCGTGGAATTTCGATGAGACAGGAAGACGCCAACTCGCCCGCGTCGACCTTTCACGCAATTCTATCGGACTATAACTCACATCCTATAAATTAGATCGAAGAATATATAAAAATATTATCGAGAGCGAGAGAGAGAGAGAGAGAGAGAGAGAGAGAGAGAGAGGAAAGCAAAAGCAGTAGCAACGTATACATTTAACATTTTTTCACGGATCGAAATTAAACACGAAATCCGAATGACCTGATGTTACCTGATGTTACTCGAGTAACGAAGCGACGTATCGCGTACAATACGTAAATACGAAAGGGAAGAGACAGACGTGTGTATCACAATATCGCGTAACGATGCACGATAACGCATCCAGAGTACGAATCTCCGACTGAATGAATAGTTCTGAACGAGGAGCTCAACAGTCATCGGTGCACGATAAATGTCGTAACACGTAGGCCGTATATAAATATCGGTGTAAATGTGCCGGTTGCAGGATGCTATCTTTAAGGATATAATAAGGATTGCACGTGCACTGCACCACCGTGCTTTTTACTTGTTCGGCTATTACTCATCCGACCAGACACCATCGTTCTTAATGTCGTTTGAGCGAAATAGTAACGACAGTTGCCGTCCGAAGGTAATCGAGTATCGCAATTTCTAACTTACAGAAGAAAAATTACCATGCATGATGGATGGCATTGTTAATTCCAAATAAGACGAACGTTGCATGCCAATTTTGAAATCGGAATAAAAATATCAGATTAAACGACGGTGAATAAATTAGATAGGAAAGACTGGTTTGTGAAATTCGTGGATTCCCTTAATTCTCTTACCTTAATGTTGTCTCTTCGGTCGAATACAGCACGAACGTGCACGACACTTTTTACGAAACGTTCGAGATAACTTAACAGGCTTCGACGATCACCGGATAATTTCCTGCGCGTTATTCGTCACGAAACACCGTTCACAAATTAGAATATTCCGTTTGCGAAAGAAAGCAAGTGTCTATTCGTATAAGTATCCATTTCCTGTTAATGTAGAAATGTTATATCCTTTGAAGCATTCGAACGTTGCTTGTCGTTGGTTGTATAAAACGCTGTAGTGTCCAAATATTATAATAGCCGCTGTACGCCAAGAAAACCTTGACGATTCGATGCACGATTCGTCTTGTAAAGTTTCAAAACAATACGCACGTAATTCGCTTTCGGTAAAGTGCTGGCTATTTTCTTTTTTTCTTTTTTACGATATTTTCGACTTGGAAAGAGCCCGCGATCGGGCACGGATCGTATAAGGAGAAGCGGCAGGAGCGGGTGTCGAGACGACGCGTGTAGCAAGTGTTACGGCTCAACAGGAGCGTGCGAGTTCATGAACGCATCTCTGCCATCTTCGAGACATGGTTACGAGTTACGAGTTACGAGTTACGAGTGCACGTGGTACGTGTGCTAGCTTTCTTCTCGAGTGGCCAAACACTGCAGCCGTGTACAATTCGCGGCAGAATTCCATCGTGTACTCGCGTATGCGGCTATCTTTTCCATCATTACGCGTACCGCGAGCAGTACCTATACCAAGTACCGAGGTAATCCATCGGACTGTTTACCTTGCCGAGAGTAGTCGTAAAATTCATCGATAATTATACTCTTTTTATTTCTCCGTGCTTACCGCTACCCTTCCTTGTTCCTCTTGCATGGGACCTCGTTGTCAGATGGCCTTGACTGATCCATAAAATCACATGGAAGATATATCTTTCCAATGTAAACATAGGTAAAGTCAGACTCGAGGAAACCGGGGCAGATTTTTCCCTGAATTTATTAACGATCCTGCGAAATCACCGATGCTACGCTATGTTTTTATAGCACGCAAAGAGGATAACATGACTGGAAGAAAAATAATCATTTCGAGTGGCTGTAGAATAATCGACGCAGACTCGTATGTCCTTCGATGCCTTATTTTCGTATTTCGGTTCCCTTTTCTGACAAATGATAAATGAAGTACCGAGCAAGAACAGATTCGTGTCCATAAAATTGATTACTCGCAGAAACACGTCGGGGCAAACTTTCTGTTATCGTTTACAAGTGGCGTCCACTTATTGCCTCATTAAATAACTTTATTGCCGCGATACTTGACGATATTTATAACGATTTGTAACTGAGCTACAATTGCAGCGAATACTATTCACTTAAAATACCCTTAGTTAACATATAATCGTGTCCCTCGCTTTTTAGACACTATCGAACGATATTTATAAATAAATTTTACATACATAATGACACCACGCTTTTGAAAAACAACAGAACTCTGCTTATATCCTCCACTTATGCTTATATCTTACTTTCAAAGGTTAACCATAGTTGCGTTACATTATTCTGAAATTCCAAGTTTGGAGTATAACGTTCATTTTGTCATCAAACGATGTTTGTCGTTCCAGAAAGGGTATAATAAATGGCTGAGGTTTGCTGGTCGTAGTGTCATGTGCGAATGTAAGATTGGCATAACCTGGATACGATTGTTCTCCTATCCGTCGAGAAATCACAAAGACCGCGCGCGTTTATAACGTTGCCCTTTATGAACGTCACTGTAGTTTCCAAAGTACCATACATCGAAAACGATTTTGTCTATCGTGTGTACGTGACTAAATGTCGTTTACATTCTTTTAACGAACGATCCAACGGCAAGAAATAGAGAATAACGATTCTGCTTGCGGTAGTTATAGGATATTAAGTAAATGTTAGTTATCGCAATGTTGCAGGATATTCGTCGCTTAAGAATTTTGAAATGTAATTCAACAAGTATACGATTCGCGTGATTAAAATGTTTAACTAGATCAAGTGCATAGATATTATCGGTAAATATTTTACGAGCCTTCGAAAAGGCAGTCTTCAGGATGATAAATACGCGTTGCTGGCAGAGCTTCGTTGCAACTCGCACGGATAGACGTATCCTCGATATTCTATACCTGGCCACGGAGAACCTTTTGCCACTTTTCATGCGCCGTTGTCGACCGCTTGCCCTATCTCATCGCCCTCTACAAACATCGCTGTTGAACGCACGCAGAAATTCGAGAAAGAGGAGAAAAAATCGAACGCGTGGTAGACAAGACCGAGAAGGACGTTTGGCGTAATTACAGTAGCAGTTTAGAACAAATTTACGTGATATACGCTACGAAATTGCAGGTTGCGGAAATTTAAAAAGGATATTCAACAAGGAATCATCCGGATCGTTATTGGATGGAAAGAAATATAACTGTTACGTTCGGCTAACTGACCAAATAATTCCATTATGCTGGCGTGTATACACGTAACCTTAACATACGGGTACCTTAACACTGTACCGATATAATGAGAAACGATCAAGTGAAACAGTCTTGGTAAATTGGAGATATACAATTTTCATTGTTGAGAATTCAGGCGTTGAAAAAGCCGGGAAGTTGACCCTCGCTGGAAGAGAATGTCGTGGTACCTCGAAAACTACCTTCACGGATCAGGTATGCGGGACCAGAGTCACGAGGCCGTATATCTGGCTTTTATTTTGACTCGCCTCATTGTAGCCTTAGGGCCCTCTGGGTCCCGTTTCGGCAGCCCCAACACCCAAACGATCCAACGACACGCGTTGGAAGACCGTTGGCAAGACGAAGAAGCGCCGGTCGCCATTGTTTTTGGGAATAGAGTGGATCCAACCAGAGAAAAAGGAAAAAAGATAGCAGACCTGGAACCCATTGTATTGTAATGGGCATTACAGATATTCGCCTAAGTGGCTCGTACCCTGTTTCTATTGCGCAATTTATGACCGTTCGTTAGCCGTTCGTGTTGTTTTTAGCGGTTCCTGATACAGGGATCTACGATCCTGTTCCGTAATGCGATTCTTTCCGAAGAAATTCACGCACGAGTCTTTAATAATAATTTACAATCGCGTCTGTTACAACGTTTCGTTATTAGTATGTCCGTCAATTATCATTTCAATGTCAAATCATATGCAAGTTTTCCCAAAGTATTGAGCTCTTTCGTTCGTTGAAACAAGAAGATTATGAATTTTCAAAATTTCAATACCGCGATAACGTTGACGTGTGAAAACGTATCAAAATAACGCAATTTAAAAACAATTTATTTCAACTTTTTATAAGAAAATTTTCAAATAGTACAAGTTGCGTGAGAAAAACTGTAGGCACGCGAGTCGTATATACCTTTATTATTACTCGTACATATAAGCCCATCCTAACATGAAAGAGGGAAAACCAGTGAGGCTTTGTTGTTTCTTTCAAGCAACTATTAGAGAAAAATTTCCGTGAATCTTTTAAAAAGGAAGAAGGAAGCTTCTTGGAGGATGATCGAGAGAAAAACGCAGCTGCTCTCTTCGATACTATCGATTCCTTCGTATGTGACGATACCGTATGTAAGTATGTAGCCGTAAGTTTGTATAGCCCTGCGAGGGGCCTACGTAGCGGGCGGCATCCCGGCGGGGTGAATGGAACATCTGCCGATGGTCGGAGTCCTTTTCCAAACACCACCACTTTGCCGCTACAATGCGGGACGCGGGAGGGGAGTTAAACCGGGTACTAACTGTGTCAATAACATTGACCTCTTCCGATCGCACTTCAAGATATCAGAATTTATTTCTAATCCTCGTTTTGCATAAAACATATATAGCATGTAACACAATGGTATAAAGTTCAAAATTCCATCTATTTAAAAACTAATACCCTTGATTTAATAAAATTCGAAAATCGATATCTGATTTCTTAGGGAAAAGCACGAGACCGTTTTTCCTGCACATAATCGTGATAAACCAGGATACAAAAACAAGCAAAGATCTAATTCGTTGTGCTTTTAACGCAAAGTACTACAAATATCTAATTGTGTCACATAGTAACGGTAACTTTCAAACTCACGGTACTATTACGATCGTAATATTGTAAAGCAATTTCTTGAATTCGATAAATCGTACTTTCTAAATTATTCGCAACGTTAACAAATAACGATAAACTTTTATATCCCGGGATTCTAAGGGATTGCGCGTGGCAACGGATTACGCTTTACTCTTGTTACAGCGCGGGCGCGGCGGCAGAAAGTATGGTACGTGCCGGCATTCAAATCACCAAGAAAAGAGGTCGTTCCGATACATCCAGAAGGCAAAGTAATCGGCGCGCGTTAAAAAATTATTGCTCTCTGCTATGTCGTTTTTGTTCAACCGCACTCCGGCGAATGTTTTACAATCGCTAATTGCGCAAAACCAAGATTCCTTCGACTAATGTCTTTCAGAATTACATCGCAGAGCACAACTGTCAGTAAATAATTTTTGTTCGCGTTAAGATGGTTAAAAGAAACTAGTTTTCTGAAAAATCTCGACTTAAAACACGCAAAACGGAATATCGCTTACCGGCTACGATTTCATTTCTATGACACCGTGCCACCGCCTACCAGAGTCGTGATATTGCGTTCATTCAAATTGAAAATTATCACCTATGTAATCTTTTGTCGCGTTATTGAATTAATAACATCGAAGCAAGTATACGAATGACGTCGAATTGGTCAGAAAAAGAATATTTAACGGTTTCTCAAAGCAACGTTGTGGCAAATCCAATGTTGTTGCAAATCCAATGTTGTTGCAAGAGGATGCGCAAAAAAGTTCGTGGCTTTCTCGACTATCCGTACTTTAATGTACCTTATTGGAAAATCAATTCGCGAAACGCATGACAATTAGATAATTTAAACGAAAATGTTGCAAAAATAGGTGTTGTTATGAGTAATTTACATAAACTTAAGAATAGCGTAATCATTATCTAACAACGATCGTTCGTTGATAATGTACATTAGGTAGGTAATTAAAACATGATGCATTTCTTAATCTTAATCGTTATTTATATGAATTTTCACTAAATCTTCTGTCTAATAATAACGTCTAATAATAAACGCTCGATACCTACAGATTGCAGTATACAAGAACAAACGCAACTATTCGCAATTCGGAATCGATGGAGCGTTAAAAGCATGTACAATATCTTGGAAAATTTGTAGAGTGAAAGTACAGTTACGCGATGCTGAGACGCACGAGTTTGTTTCTTTTCCATGTCAAATGCATTTTATATAACAATATCGTATTTCTAAAGAATGTAACAACTGAAAACGAAAAAGAAAAAAAGAGAAAGAGAAAGAAAAGAGGAAAAGAAAACACGCTCGACGAGACAGCGAAAGTATGGTAAAAGGTGTTATTAATAATAATATTCTATCGAATCGCGCGATAAATCATGAAAGCTACGAGCGAAGGGTTTTTACTCATCGAGTTAACCCCTCGTGACCCGGAAAGGAATCCGCTTCGCGATCAACAGAAAAAGGAAGTTTACGGTTTTTGAAACGACTGATAGAACTCGATACGCTGTACTGGACGCCGTTCATCGAGCATCGTCGAGCTGCTTGGAATTCCGGTCACGTAGCGAAGTGACATGAACCGTAGAGAGGATGACACGGCTCCGGCCATTTCGTTCGTAACGATCTACCGACGTGCTATTATGCAAGCGTAACCTCAACCTGGACTATGTCGAGAGATTACGCGCGCAACAATAGCATGCGCTTCATTTCCAAAGCAACGCGACCGAGAACGTGTTCTCTTCCCCTGGAATTAAAGATCGTACGTTTTAGCGATAGAGCTAGGCAACACGAGATTGAACATAAATTTTGTTAACCGGAGCATCGTCGGAGCAAAGATATCGAAGCCAAGGATATATGGAAAAATATCTAACGTAAGAAGTAGTTCTCTAGTGCTAAACAAACACAATTCCAAGTGCTGCTTCCATTCTGTTCTTTCGCGCTCTAACCTCATCGTAGCGTAGCAAGACTATACACGTCAGGTAATGTATCTCAAGCAGGATATGCCCTGCAGTACAATGGGTGGACCCTTGGCTTGAAATTGGTTTGCTCTGTTGGTGAGAGGAACTTTGTAAAAAGGGAAGGTAGGTTATCCGGTTTCATCTTCGCGAATCTTATCTCCTTAAGCTCGTGCTACTGTCCTCCACGTGGAGATGCTTCTCGTTGCTCGCCGCAATTCTCGTCCTCCCACACTCGAATCGAGTTCATGAATTTTTCCAGATCCTCGTTCAGAAACTAATCCCTTTTATTTACTCAACGATCCTTATAAAGATAGATACCGTGAAATAATATACGAGGACAATAATACGCTTTCTTTTAACAAAGTTCTTTTTCTTCTTCTCAAAGACAAATTGCTGTCAGAAGTTAATCGAACGGATAACACTGGTAATCTTTATTTGATTTAGCAAAGTCGCCGACGAATCTCGCCTACGTCCTAACCCTTAATAAGAAATTTCTTAGGAAGCCCGAATGCATCAAATACAAAATAAAAAGGCGAAAGGTAAATACAAAAAGCGATGTATGCACACATTCGTAACACGTACGTACGTAATATGTCAGGTTACCGGACGACGGCAGGAAAGAATATTATCTTTCGACTATACGGAAGAGAGCAAATGGTCAAATGGATGCAGACGAAGACCTCGCGTGTGATTGAAATACGTGCGTTGAGGCTAGAAAGGAACCGCAGCACGAAGGCTAGAGTGCATCGCTGACACCGGAAACTAGGGGAGCCTGCCTGCGTAACAGCCCTCATACCGCCCTACCTATTAAATACCAACGCTTACCAGTGTTTCTCAACCAATGTCTCTTATTTATATCGAATAATTGTACATATAGCATTTACAATAACGTGGTTTTGTATTCTCGTCAAAATCGAAGGAGGTTAAGATAGGTACGTGCAGTAACAAGATCGGATTAAGTTTGGAGCTCAAAACAAAACAAGCACGTCAGCTGCTAACGATAGATTTCGGCTGCAACGCGCCGCATAGACACAACGTAGAGAAAGTTCCGACCTAAAGAAGGTTAAATAAATAACGCTCCGTGAGGCTAATTTCCGCTGACGATTCGCGAGATAGACCGCGAAATTTGATTTATTCGTCAAGTGTATCTTTTATAAATCTACTTAACACGTACTTATGCAAGATGAAATAATCGATTGAAATAAAAATTTATTAAAGCAGTAACTCGTACTTTCGCGCCTTCGATGAATGTTGCTTGATTATCGATAAAAGATTTTACCGAAATGGAAAGTGAAATAGCTTTTTAACTAGTTTAAACGATTAAACGAACGATTAAATATTTGAATTGTATTTTCTTATAATTTATATAATCGAGCTTATAATAATATATCGAGCGAATCTGCGATGTACTACGAGATCTGACGAAACTATTCGACTCGCATTACAAGGGAGGGATACGAAGCTGGACGGCAATGCGTTGTAACGTTACAGAAGAACATAGGTACGGTAATTTTCTGAAAGGAAACAGGTCTTCGTTAAATCGAAAGTATTGCTTTACGATTATTATTTTACGGTATAGATTTCAGGTTCGCTGACTGAGGTATTTCAAAGTCGGGAGTAAACGCTCGGTATAGAATTATATTATCGATCGTAAAACAGGGATCGCTTTAACGATTGTCAATCAACGTTGCCGTCTTCATTTTTCATTTACGAGACTTACGACAAACTTCTATAAACCGTACAAACCGCCATTAATCAAGTATGCGGTAAAATCAATCGCGGTGAATCAAAGTAGAGATGAAATTTTAAATAAGCTACATCATTCGCAGTGGTAATATTCTTCGACTCGCTAATAAATTCCATCGCTGAAAGAGATCGATGAACTCTTACAATTAGCGTAACGCAATTTACGGTCACAATAGTCACAGTTGCCAGCTTCTTAACTTAACCATAGGCAAAAAACTCTGCAGAATATAGCAAATCATCGTCATTTGCGTCGTTAGCCGTGAATAAGAAGCAGAAGATGGAAGAAGAAGAGAATATCTCGAGCTAGAAAAGGGTGCTTCTAAGTTGGTATAAGGTATATTTCGCAGCCATTACGCATACTTAGTATCCTCATGGTGTCCTTGCTTCGCAATAATAGAGTCGATGCTGGGTTTCAGACGGCATACGTTATGAATAAATACGCGTAACCTACCGACATCCTATATAGAAGAAACGTATCTATATTCATACCTATAGCCCATAGTTATGGGGTATATGATCCAACAATTCATAGGAGAATGTCAGGCGCTAGGGGTAAACTTTAGGCCGCATGGAGTCTCATAGATTCCTGCTGGCGCGGCTGTTATAGAGAAGCTGCTAGGTTTAGATTTCTAACATTAATTTCTTTCTAGTAAAAGCCCAAGGAATTCGTCTAACTAACATTTTTAATCGAAGATTAAAAAAGACGAATAGGTAGGCACGATCGACTAAAAACAAAACGGTAGATAAGTACTTGTTCGAGCAACGAACAGAAAAACGAATCTCGAAGCCAAGTGACACGAAGGAGCATCGGCAATAAAGGACTCGAACGGATCATTATTATCGCGGGAAAGCGCTTGAAGATCGAGGAGCAAATAAGATACCGGTACTTTGAGAAGAAGAAAAAAAAAAGACGAAGCGCGAGAGAAAGGTATTGGTACGAACACGTCGATCCAACATAGAGGTGGTCAAGAATCGATACCTGCGTATCTGTGTGCTTGGATGACGTGTGTACAGCATGATGCGCGCCATTGGGATCTTTCTTCCCATCTTTGTCCATTCTGTTTCTGTTCTCCGTCCATCTGTTGTCTCGTTGACCCCAAATACCAACGCACGATTAAGCGCTCGACGATTCTTTCGTCTGCTCGTGACCGGCAGACGCCGAGAGCCGTACGATCTAAATGTCCATATGTATACGAATGAAGACAGCGAGCAATTGTACCGACATAAGAGAAAGAGCAAGGACTGAGCAGCGTTACAAGCTATCCAGCGAATTTCTCTTCGGTGAATACTTGGACTTGGATTGTGAATAAACAAGTTGAGAATTCTTTTTTTTTTTTTTCCACTTCTTCTGTGGATTCTGTGCAATCTATCGAGTAAAGACATTAAGCACCAATTTTGATATACGGTACGCGACACTTTTTATATAGTATTATACGTTATTTATATATTAATTTGTTATTTTAATTAAACGTAGTTGATAGATGTAAGAAGTGACATCTACGTAATCTGTATTCTTCGTTAGGAAGATATACGTATCAGGCTTGTATGGGCTTGAAGCCTCTCATAATAGCGTCTGCTAATACGTACTATTTCTTCTCCAACAGGCAATATTCTGGCTTCTTTGTTGACGGCGTTTAAGACTCGTCGTAGTACTCTATCATCTGCACCATCTTTCGGTAATCCTTAAATTTGAGTCATATATAGGGCAGCGATATATCCAGATTGGTCTCAAAACCATTTTGTATAATAATGATAATGTGTTTGTAATGTCAAGTCGTGATTTTTGCCGATAAGCCTCCATAAATTTCTATATTTTTCGTCCAGCTATTGTCTTTTTTTCTTGATGTGCTTTTTAAACTGACTATCGTAATATATACTCGCTTGGCGGCATTAGCTTCTTCATTTTCCATGTTTTCAATTAGATCGCGATTTCGTTGAGGTTGGATCGTAATTTCTCCGAGACTTTGTCTGGATTAACGTCGGAGGCTAAGATCGCTGTGTCTTTTTATCATATACATTTTCTACAATTTTTTCGGACATTTTGTGAATTTGTACCTAGGTTGAGGATCTATTAACGCGAAGATGGAATTATCTTCGTTAAGACGTTACAACGGTCTCCCCAGAAATTTATTCCGTTGCAAGTTTTAAAAATGCTTTGTACCGTGAGGAAATATCTGATAAAATATAACGTTTCAGAGGTGTCCGTCTCCTGCAAGTGAACTCCTCAAAAGTTTGTACGGGGTATCGCGTTCCATATTCGCTTAAATCCAGTACAAAGCCACGTAGAAACCATGACACGAGGCGTATCTTCTTCTCCGATTGCTTTATCGAGTGTCTTGCTTATATTATTTCTTGATGAAGAGCCAATGATACCGAATATCAACGCCTCGTAAATATGCTCGTGTTCTTATGAGCTTCAATTCTAAGAATAACAGTTATTTGAATCGATAACTCTACGTAAAGAAGATACAGAATACGGGGTGTCCTGTAGCTGTCAAGTAATGGTCAATGGGGGAGGGTGATTCTATGTGAAAATATAAGTGAAAAATATAGATAAAATTTTGTTCAAATGGCGTTTTATCTTTGAACATTTTAAACGACAACGACGACGACGATGACAATACATTAAGCATTATTCGACGCATCTACGAGTTTAATGCAATCTCAGCAGTTCATTCTCGTATGCCTATCTGCCTACCTTCTTATATCGAATATCAAAGTATGCGCGTTATCCGAAGGAACGAGTCATGGTGAAAACGTCGTTCGCTACCTTCGTACCTCGCACCTGCCGTTGCCAGGACGCTGAGGTATTCTCTGCCGATGGTATTCAGCTTCGTTTTTGTAGAGCATCGTCTGGTGCACCCATCGGGAATGCGCCAGTCAGCGCAATAATTCGTCGATGGCCATATACGTGGCAAACAGAACGGTTGGAAATAACGAGAAGGGCAGAAATTATCAACATAACGAGAACAAGAAATGGAGAAAAATACTTCACCTTGTCACCGAACGGCACGATTGACAGCATCTAAATTGTATACCGATTTCTCTTTACTGTTCCACCGAATACATCGTAAACAATCGTCGCTTATTACCGCTCGTTGCAACTTATAAATCGATGAACGAGAAGAAACGAATGATCAAATGAAATAGACGACACGGACAATTATTCGCGATGCATATCCTCCCTCTTATCGTATTACTTCACTTGCCGTCTAATGTTTGTGAAAAGTTAGCCAATCTGTATAAATAAACTATTTCTATCGTTTCTTCCCGGTAGTAAAGTGCAAAAACATTTCTTTACTTTTTATTTAGAATTGACGTATAACTTCGAATCGAGCAGAAAATCACAAATCACATATTCTTTTCCTTTATGTTTATCCTGTTTATTGTTTTCCTTTATTTATTATTGATAGTAGGCGGTTTATATTACCGAGTTTACTTGTACCTAAAATGATATATCAAAGCGAATAAAGCAATGATTTGCTGCGTGTAATTTGTTTGTCTTATTCTCGAAGAAGTTTGTTTCCTTCTCGAACGAGAAGTTTCGTTTTTTCAGCCACGGTAATTTTTTACCGTGCGGGATTTAAAACACCACGATCCATATTGACGCGAAGAAAGCGGCTATCGTATTACGCTAAAACAGGATGCCCAAGGGATCGATGATAAAACACGCGTTGTGAGAAATAAATGCGGCATTGGAATGGATGCGATACAAGCGCATAGGTATGCACTGAAATTGAAATACTGACGTATGAAGATCCCGCATTCTGCATCTAACAATAAAAAGTGCACTGTTTAAAGTTCTCTTGGGAACTCGAAGAATCTGTACAGGAGGAATCCAGGGAACTTCCTTTTTAAGAATTGCGATGGATAATCATATCCCTTTATTTCTTCTTCTCCGATGAATGAGAGGATCTCATTTTCAATGTAAAATATGTCGTAAAATATAATGCCCTTAATTTGAATTTTGTTTAATGCTATATCTAGTACCTTTATTTTCATAACAACATTGGTGCAACATGTAGTGGCCGCTATAGATAAAAATAAAGTTTAGCGATAGAGAATGTGACAAGCACGATGACGACGATGGCGATAATTGTGATCGACGAAAAGTAACATTTTGATATAAAGTTACGTTTGCAAACCTCTTACTAGGGACATGCGTACTATTCACCGGGAAAACAAAACACCAGCCTTTCCCTATGCGTTCCGTCACGCTCGGAGACCTATCGGAAACGCACCTGGCAATCGATAATTTTACAAAGTACAAAGGTACCGGTAAGCTCGAAACGAACAAGCAGGGTTCCGAAAGGGGGGTAAAACTCGAACTCAAACGTATAACGATCGCTCCAATCCAAAAGTGCGAACTTTGTTCAACAATCCCGTTGATTCTATCCATGATCCCGTTTCAAGTACCTACTAGAGAAACGCTTAGTCGTTCGTGTTTATTTTAATTAAATGAATATTCTGTGTGAAAATACACTATTATCAAGTTATTATCAACGTTTTATCGTTAAACGTATTATCATTATGATTCAATTGGTTGTCACAATAGCTTCTGCGATGTTTTAACGTCTATAGGCGTAACATTTCGTAAAATAGTTATATTGGCACACTGAATTAAACTTTCTTATCTAACGGATGAAAGACGAAAACATCTTGTTCAGCGAATGGATAACGAGTAAATTGAAGTTGTAAAGTAACTTATTCGGGCGACGGTAAAAGAATACATTATACATTATTATCGATATCGTTGAAAGAAAATCTACCAATGTCACTTTCCTTCAAATACATCAATGATTCTTAATAGTTTCGTATTAAGTAGCAGCAAATGCAACATATTTGAATTGTGTTATCTCCAACAATTGAATTGTAATGATTGAATTGTACTATCAAAGAAACTAAACAAACAAGTTTCACATATTTTTAGGCACAACATGGCGGACCGAACTATTCTACAAGGAAAGATTCGTCAAGGATCGTGCCATTTTAAGAAGTCAACCAATCCGATTTGGAGTGAAAACGAGCATACACTGTGCTAATTGACGAGCCACGATCTTTCAGGCAATCGGAAAGAACCGCTCTAATCGACAAGTACACAAATTTGGTAAAAGTGGGCATGGACTTTTTAAAGGTCAACCTACAAGAATTGGAGAAACTTGGACCAATCTACGAAATGTGAATATCACGAAAACCAGTTCGCACGGCAATGTTAAGTTCCCTATTTGCTATTTGCAATTTTACATTTGCCAAAATCCGGTGCAAATTTCCGAAGAAAATTTGCTAAATATATACGCAGAAGTAAAAATACGCTTGTAAAAATGAAAATAATATTTTTTTAACTATACCTACGTAATAAACTACAACATTATTGAACAATACTGTATTCCTTAATACAAAATAATTGTGGCCTATGAAAAAAAAAAAAATTATAGTATTTTGTAATTGAATTACAATTGAAATTTTCATACACGAAGATTGATAACAAGTTGACAATCTTTAATTTATCGATCTTACGCTTCAAACATCTCCGCTATAAATCTTTTGTACTGTGTGTATACAGCGAAGAATGCTTTTACACGGTTCGACGCGTTAGCAAGCGGGTGTTGCGATCAAACGGCGTAACGTGCTCCTATCGATGTAATTACGTGTATGATCGTTGATAGGTGAATTCAAAGGTTATCCATTTGCGCAGTCTTCGGCACGATAACAAAGAATGAAAGGAGGATTTAATAAGATAGTAAAGCGAAACACAAGACGCCAAACTAATCGAAAATCAACGATTCCATTACGACCACCTGTTAATTATTGCAAGTAAAAGAAACGCACGAGTGGCATGTTGACCAATGAGTCTCTAGAAAAATAGTCTCTATAAACGTCACATTGAAATTTATATGCCCTGTATGTATGTATGTATGTATGTACATGTATAGACATTTTGTCGCGCACCATCGCAGAGGGTACACAACGTTACCGAACGCAGCGACAAACACGTAGCGACAAAGTAATGCCTATCGCTAGATGTGCGACAATCGTGCTCGTTTACTTACATAGAAATCTGTGTATATCCGCAGGCTTCCCCACTCTGCCACTAGAGTCATAGCTCCAAACCAAACGCAGGTGGAACAATATTGCGTGAGAAATTATTTAATTTTCTCTATTGACATTTTCTTTTCCATCTATCTATCTTCCATTGCTTTGAAGCTATGGTTCCACCCATTTGCGTTTGAATATACGTATACATGTTAAATTACGTATAGACTGGTGAAACGCGCATAAAACGTAAAACACTCGCGCGACGGATTATAAAGACTTTGCGAAAACGAGGTGAAATTTTCTAGCTGCTTTGTTGAAGAGAGATTTTCTATCATTGTGCGATATGTCGTCGTGATTAGAATTTGCGTAGGATGAAGAAAGTGCTCGGAATAATATTAACGAAAACAAAACATTAGTACCACAACTGTAAAACGATGATTATTATCATAATCACAGCGGTAAAAAAAAAAAAAAAATTGAACAAATTACTTCGACATGAGCATGGTAAATCCTGGGAATCCTGCAAGGACTCGTGCCGTTTGGTAGCAGGGCGTGGGAGACCGTCGACCAGCTGCTGCTGGATGTTGCTTCAAGGACCATTACACAATGGGACTGTATAGATATATGAACGTGCATGTTAAATAAGAAAGTCACGTTTTCGTGGGGTTTTTATGACTTTTATAGCTTTTATGGACGAGGAAGAAACGAGAGGAATCGCTTTTCTTGAAAAAAAAGACACACCCCTCGGTTAATTAATGCAACATTAATATCTATCCGCAAATTTTTTTACGATTCAATAACGATCTATTAAATGGAAAGCAACCAAAGAGAAGGGATTATCGCGGGCTCATTAATCATTAATAATAAAACACATCCAATCAACGTGAAACTCCAGGAAAGGTGACAAGCGATCAATTAATTTGTGGAAGCGAAGGTGGTTGATAACTTGTCGCGCGGCATCCACCAATCTCGACGGTCGCGCGCACGCAAACGAATATTTATCGGCTGCACACGCATACGCAGTACACTGATACGAAAAGCGAAAAGAATAAGAATACAACTAAGCGACGGGACGCGACGTTCGGCTGCACTCGACGTTCACGCGAACAAGTTGGAGCCGGGTTCGTACCGTGTGCGCTGGGATTCGGTAGGAACGCCGTTTCTCACTTTCAACTAGCGGCAGACGGGAGGTTCTTGCTCGCGTTACAATTACACGTAAACACGTAAACCTGGAGAGAATGGTAATTTTCGGAAAATGTTCACCTCACTACAACTTGGTCACGATGATTCGAAACAAGGAAATAACACATAAAACACCTTGTAATTCGGAATTACATTATACATTATACAGTACCGAAAGAATAAAGTCGATTCGTTTTAATGGAACGTTGGCTTTGCAATCGTGGCTTTCGATTGTTCCGTCTTGCGAGCATGTAATACGAATCAACAAGCGTGTCTACGAGGAGGTTCTTGCTTTCAGATACAAGGCAAGGCTCGCTGACGATGTGAAAAATGAATCAAGCCAACGTTCCACAACGTTAATTGTAACGTTGTAATACCATTTACCTACGAATCTCTTGCTGCGGATAACGTAGGATATACTTATATTCGTTGGCCGAATTGCATGGAAAACTCGATACGCAATTGCGAATCGTATAAATGACGTTGCGATTCATTTTTCCCAAAATTTCGTGATCTTCGTGACTCGCAATAAAAAGCAAAAGCAAAGCGCGCCGAATTTCGTCTACTTAATTCTTTCTTTTTTTACGTTTTCTAAAACAAAAAATTTTATTTCAGTTCAGAATACCGAATACCGACCTAAACATTTCACAACTAGCCCTGTCTTTCGATCAATTTTGTTTGACCCTTTAAGAGTTCACTGATAAATCAAATATTTCTTCGTTTCATTAGATACTATAATGTTTCATTTATTGCACAGATATTTATCAAATTGTCATAAAATTATTTCTGCTTTATTTATCGGATAAGAGTTTGATGCCGATGAAATTTTATGATATGAATACTAGTAACATCAACGAAACGTGGATATCAAGATATCAAAGAAATAAAGAGACAGTTTTCCTAATACGTGTTGCAGTGCACGAAAAACGGCACCTACTTGAAAGTTTTTACGCGAGTTTCTGAAAATAGGAAAATTCAGCAAGTTTGTACAAACAGGTTCCCATGAACGTTCACCAGCAGAAAAGTTATTAGTCAGCCGGCGATTAGCCTCGTGTAAAGCATTCGCATTACCGTGGCGCTCATTGCCATTTATCAGGAGAAAGAGTGACTGTGTACAGTGTACACGGTACACAGTGCGCTCTTATGCCCGTGGAGAAAGACTGGAAAGAGGGAGACAGAGAAAAGGAATCGAATGATTAATAGATACGATCGCATTGACCTAACGTAGAACGAGCCTTTCGCGTATATTCGCGATGCTGATGTCGCTCGTCTTGGGAAAAATCGGCATCATATCGATGCAACGCGACGGAGAAATACATAACAAGAATCACTGTCCGTGCTCGTGCCGCGGGAAATAATCGCTTTAGGCTAATTCGAATCTACTTGCGTGAAACCATTTCCACGTGTCACTGTAAGAAAACAGCTTCGCGGTGGTCTTCTCACCACGAAAACAGTCGCTACTTTTCGCTCTCACCTTTTTTCCCGCCCCAGGTCGCAACAGTTTCGCTTGTCTATCACTGGCCGCGAAAGATTGTCGGGAACGATAGCGAATTAAAGCGTATTTCTCTTCGGAGGGAGCACGCGTTTAATACTTGTGAGAAAGTTGCAAGTAGTTGAATAACTTTTCGTTCGTCGTTAGATCGCAAAATACTGATAGCATCGTCGTCGGTATTGTGTCTCTGAATGAAGTATAAGGCGCAAGTATTCTGGAAAATTATCGAAATAAGACAAATCCTTTGGAAATGCTATTGTACCATATGTAATAATACGTATGAAATAATACGATTGTAGAGGTTTATGCGTAGAGGATGGTCGGTCGGTGAGGTTTAATGGACGAGATTGCTCGTTATTGAAATAATAAATATATTTAAAATGATAAATTAGTAATAATACAGATAATGTTCGCAAAGGCGCTCGTACTAACCGATTCGCTAAGACAGTGTATAAGTATAATAGGATCTAATAGGATAGAATAGGATATGATATAATAGGATAATAAAGTATAAATAGGATCGCTAATGACTCGTTAATTAGATCGCTGATAATTCGTTGATAACTGGTTGACAATTGATCGACAACTGACTGTAACTCATTTCCTTGCGATCGCGTCCGCTTATTTATACTGGTCGGGGGAAAGTCGGAAAATTCAAATTCCTCTTTGTTCCACGGTTGCACGTAGCGGCGACATTGTTTTGCTCGGAATTTATTTATTCTTGCATTACGTGTATCCTAACGATCTTGATACTCCGAGGCAAAGCAACGACATGATTTGAACTGACCTCTAGCTCATGTGCCGCTGTACACGATAAAGTATCAGAGGAGTATACAAGTAAAGTATATATTTTTAAATATAGGTATACGCGTAACTTGTGACGTTATAAATGCCCAAAAGGCTTCAAAGTATCATCGCGAGAACTCTTAAAATAGCGATAAATTCTTAATATCGGCAATTCTGTGAAAACTTGTATCGTGTTCGATCCAACTAGACGCTATCGAACATAGATTTCTAATCAACCGTGTACAAAGATCCCTCCTGTGCTTCCTATCCATCGAAAAAATCCTTTCCCTATGAGTCGAGCTTCTTGGAAATCTACATACTGCCACGCAGGATAGATCCTTTGGTTCTTTATAAGGGCTCGTGGCTGTCCTGCCATTGACTGACGGCACAATCCTCGATTCTTGCACGATACTGAGGAACAGCACGGATCTCCGAACGTCGACGTAACTGGCAGAGAGAAACGGAAAGGACGGAAAGAACGGATAGACGTACGGTAGCCAAAGACCTTAATTATGCGGTTTTACGCTATGCGTCAACAACAAGGAGAAAAGGGACGATACGGAGGTTAAGACGAATGCAAATGTCCGCGTGGCGTATAGGCTAGGTCGGTGTACAGGCGGCGTACAGGCGGCGTACAGGCGGCGTACAGGCAGAGATCTTGCCCTTTTAGTTAACAGATGCCGCGAGATACCGACTATCTATCGTCTTTCTTCAATGTCCTGCCTCTACGTAAAGGAGAAAACGGAACGATCGGAGAACAGGAGGAAAAAGTATCGGTATCCGATATCCAGCCATTCGAAAAACACGCGTGATTCGTGCGGTCTTTAATAGCTCGTGGAAAACCTGATTGGTTTGGCACCAATCCGGTTTCATCAATAGTGAAATCGTTAACGACAATCGCACCTGCATGAATTATCGTGGATCAAACCGAACGACGACGTCCTTGCCGGGGGTAAATTAACTTGCAATTTTTGCAAGAACGAAATCAGTCAGGTTTTTACCACAGTGATCGTCAAATTTCGACGTTTCTTGATGAATGTCCCTAAGTCCTAAGCTAACTGAGTGAACGGTAGAAAAGACGCTTGGCGGACTTTAGTATCATCGTATAGGCGTTTCTCAAGTTGCATGTGTGCATATGTGCACGTGTGCACGTGTGCACGGAAGGCTCGTGTGGCCCCTGAATCGATGAAAGGGAAGGAGGAACCGGTTACAGGTCGATCGCACGTCGCATTCTAAGCCGTGCCTGATTTCGGCTATCTCTAGTAACTATTGTATATATGATATAGAAGGGCCGAATACCGACATCCAAAATCTTAATTAAAGGACTTAATCTTAATCTTAATTAAAGTTAAAGGACTTGCAGTCACGTTACAAGTGTATAGTACGCTACACGTATGTACATAATTAGAATTGCCTTCTTTGATCGGAATTCTGTATTCTGTATTTTGTATTCTGACAACGAGCGAAATGACAAGAACGCTACGTGATATTTTATATTATTGCGTAGCACTAACAATTTTAATGCGATATGTTCTTCTACAGATAGAAAATACCTATATATATCATGCTTAAGTAAATAAAGAGATATCAATTATATCTCGAAATAATAAATATTGCGTTAGTATATAAGCATCTAAGATATGTAAAATATATGTATATGTATGTATACGTATAAATATAATTTAAATGATAGAGACGTTTCAAACGACAACAATTAGAAAATAAGATATAATAGGCAATGAAAGCATATGATAGCAATTTTTACCTTAACAAATGGATAATATTTTCCTGAGCCAAGTTCCCCAGACTTGACAAACAGAGTCAAGAAAGCTATTTACCAGAGTGATTTATTAATTTTCCTAATGTGATAATATTTTTAATAATTATTTCATTAATGTCATAATTCAAACCCCTACCGATGAATATTTTGAAATTATTATTTATTTCACTGAACAAGCTCTTATTTATGAGAATTTACATTATCGATGTATAATGTACGATGTATAATATTATACATGATCGGTACAGAACGTGACAGAACAATTGGGACATGCTAATTTTCTACACACCGAATATAAATATAATGTTAACACAATCTCCATTTTACTTAATTCCAAAACATTCTATATTATAAACCATTCGTTCGTTTGAATTGAATTTTTAAGAAGGAGCAAAATGTTAACCTATCAATTGCGAGTTAGGCTCGCGAAAGTGAATTGGCGCAGGGACGACGCGCGCATGGTTTTGTGTGAAAGCACGTCAAGTCCGGGGCGAATCGTTTCCTAAGGAGAGAGAGAAGAGAAAGCCTGAGAACATAAGAACGGCGGGGATAGTCTGCAGAACCGCCGCCATGCCGCATTCAGAATATCTCAACGCCAAGTAACAGACTCGAGGCGAGGTCCTCGGTACGCTCTCGGAAGCGACTGCCAACTTGTCTCGATCGGAGAACGTTCCAGAACGTAATCCCGTGATATCAAATCCTTTATTATTCTCTTTTTTTTTTTTTTTTTTTTTTTTTTTACCCAATAGATGCAACGTCTCGAATAAAAATCACGTCAAGGTTAAAATTTCGAAAAGTCGATTCGCATTAATTGATATCGGTTATCAACGACCATTACTATCATAATAGCTAATTGTAAGATTAACAGCGAAAAAGAAATGTGAAATACGTATTCAATCAAAATAACGTATTTTAATGCAAAATGATACCGAAGAATTCACCTTTGTGTATAGAGGTTAAGGAAGGTATAAAATGGAATTTGTTATGCAACAGTGCCGAATGATCGGAGTTTGCATTTGTCTGCGTGTCGCTACTATTCGGTTTTACCAACTTTCTTTGGTCGATTGCCCTGTACCGAGCGCACGTTCTTCCCGCCTAAGTATGTACTGTACTAAGGCCTAAGACAGCAGTCTTACGTCATCGCCTACACAGATTCACGCGGTACAGAAAAGTGAAAATGAAAATTCACGATCAGGAACGTTCGAAAGATCTTAAACTACTCTGCATTGTTTACATTTTATTCTAGATACACGTATTATTATTAATTTTATTGCATTTTTATGCGAATTATATTAACTTGAAACTCGATAAAATCTTACGTTGCAAAATCCGATATCATCCTTTTTAGCCACATAAGCTACAAGTTTCTTATCAACGTATCATATATATAATCAACATATATAACTTGTACTCTTCTTACTCGATTGTATTATTCAATTATTCAAATATTAAATATGCATGATTACATTTAACGATAATGTTAAACTAATAGTGTTATTTATATTTATTAGTATTGTTATTTACATCGTAATATGTATCTATATTACATTAGATTCAACGAAAATGTACATACATACTTTGCGAAAAATGATTTACTTTCTGCATTTGTGGATACCTAACTTGCAAAATATACGTATGTTTCTGTATTTATATACAGTGGTGTGAACAAATTTTTGCAACTTCTCGTCGTGGTACGATAAATAAGGAAATATGTATATATATGTACTAAGTACTTTTATTATTTGTCGCTGTATATTACTTTTTACCTCCACTGTATCGTAGAGGATGAGCCTGTATGAAAAATCAAATAGAATTGACAACGAGCTACCCGCCAATATGGCATCGTTTTCAATATGGCGTCAAGTCATTTGCCAATACCGTTTTTCACTTTGTTAACTACGAACAACTGCCGCAATATTTATTTGATCGAGTCTTTAAGGAATAGAGTCCTTCCTGTGCTGAGATATATTTAATATACTTAATAATTAATAGAATTGTACATGAGAAGGCCCTCTATATACCTACATGTTTTTTATTTCTTTATTTGTTATGACATAATGAGAAGTTGCGACGACTTTTTTCATACCACTGTACATACATATAGGAAATTTGGAGGTGCAAAAATATACGAAATGCACATATACGTATACAAGATTTCTGCTTACGTTCCATTGCTTTGGTACTTGGATTTATAAAAATATCAACTTTTTCGATCAATTAGCGGCATAAAAATGAGGCGATTAACAAGCAGAAGTTTTTAGGCCAAAAATTGTCGTATATAAGGGAAAATGAAAAGTGTCGTTTGCGAAAAAAGAATGAAAAGAAACGGGAACGCGATACATCGGATGTTTACGCGCACACAAGGGAAGGAAGACTCGTTTCCTGGAAAGCGGGGTTGGGCACCTGTCCCTCAGGGACTAGCAACTTTAAAGTACACTCTTATCGATGATATGGAAATTGAGCACCACTGTGACAGTAACATAACCACTAACCACGTGTATTCGAGCAGGCTAACATACATATATACATACGTGAAGAATATATAAAGGATTGAAATAAGTTTCTTTTTAGATAGCAATAAGTAAGAAGATAATTCAATTTTCACATGTACATAGAATGAGAATTTTAATCTCATAGGTAAAAATAATAGTATTAGTATGTTTTTTTTAATGCTAGTATCCTGCATGCGGATATAAAAGACAAAAACAAAATGAAAAGGAAGAAGTTATTGACAAATATTCGTTTGGAGAAATAAAGAGGCGTTGAGCAGCAAGAGAGAAGGGAGAGTACTACAACCACTGACACGGTCAATATTTTTGAGACAGGTAGTAATTGAAAGCAAGCACGGCAATGTCCGACATCGCTTCGGAATACTAATTATACGAACGAAATCGTTCGTTAATCTTTCAACGGTTTGACCTCGTTGATCAAACGTTTTATAACACGTTTCACGGATGAAACGTTTGAAAAATATGCCGAATGTCAGTTAAGAGCAAGCGTCTAACGCGCCGGCGCTCAGCGTTGTTTCGTGACCTGTTGCCTAGCAGCGACATGTGGGGAACAATGACTTCAAACCGACTCCTGACCGAAGTGCGCGTAATATCCTCGAATAAAATGTGATATTACACTTACCGGACACCGCAGGAAAGAAAACAAGGATGAGCAGAGGCAGAAGAAAGTACGCCATCGATGCGTAATCCAATTTTCGTTGTGGCAACATGATGCCGTGAATTTTATCCACACACATCGAGTAGACACACACTCATCGGGACCCGGGCGCACACACTAGAAAGAACCAACACTTCGGTGCACTTTAGTATAAAATCCGCGTACCGTCACTTGACCACGCACATCGTCCGAAATCTATGTCACCTCCGATACGTCCAACAAAAATGTGCACACGTTCACGCGAGGCAATACGAGAAAAAAGCATTCGGCAACCATATACGAACACGACCGCGTCCGAAACACTTCTGGGATCCCTATTGTTCGCTTAACGCGCTGAAAGTAGTTCCTCAATGCGCGCGCACCTGCCTTCTACGGCTGTATCACTCCGCCACTATAGGATGGCTGACCACATGAGCCAATAAAGATGCAGCTCGAACGGAATGAGGCCGTAGCGCGCATTTATTACACTTTAGCTACACGATAACTTATTCGATATTCAATTCAATTTTTTTATGCTACAATCAAAAATAGGATGTGAAATAATTTTTACTAATATCACAATGTCACTCGATATCATGATCGATATACGGACAACATTGAAAATTAAATTTCATCTGATATATAATAATGGTTTTATTTCATACATTGTTCTTACAGATGCTTTGAAATAATATGGTATACATTTTTACAAACCTAAAAGTATTATCTACTTAAACAAGATTTCAATCAATTATTTCCATCTCATATATATCTCGAGCTAGTGAGTCGTATCTTTTGTCGTTAATATAATATAAGTATCCTTAATCAATTGTCTTTGTTACGGTAGATGATAGGTATGGTATAGTACTTGTAATTAATTCCATCTTTTCGCTGCACTACTCTGCGTGTGAACGAACAGTCTAACGACGGTGATTTAATTGTTTCGTTATAAAGGTTGTTAATTAAAGCTTCCGCACGTGTAATAACGAGGTAACCATTAAGCTGCTTTCTTGTTATTTTGTGTCTTTCTTTTTTTTTTTTTTTTTTTCAAATTACCATTGGACGTGTTTTACTCATTGCCAGTTTCACGAATTCGAGTCGCAAATGTGAATCGAATTCCTGATTCTCGACCGGATTGAAATCTAACACCGTGGCGCGTGATGCTTCTCTAGAATTCAAGCGGCAAACGGAACGCAACGAACGTGGTCAGTTATAAAGTACCAAGACGCCGCGCCGATGTGTATGAAGCCCCGTCAAGTACTGGCCAAGCATGTCTGATCATTAATTAACCTTCCAGCGGTTGATTGCGTGTAACGCGAAATTCATCGGCAGCGTAGCAGTCGTCGCGCCAAACGCGGCTGTTGCCTTAACGAATACAAATGCGGAATTATAATTATAATTCGGTGCCCTCTTCTTAAGTCCATTCAACGGACCAAGACTTACGAATTGCTTTCCCCTTTGTGTTCCCGAAGGCACGCAAGATACACGCACGAAACTGTAAATACGACGGTCGTTAGTTTTTATTAATGGGACGATTAACACCATCATCGAACCACCAACATCCTCGAGCGATGTATCGTCGCGTAAGACGAAGAGCAACAGGGCAACAGCATTTTCGTTTGCTCGCATATTATTATGACCGCATATTATATTAACTGTTGATGCTTTGATTAAAAGACCCTTGGTTTGTGCATATTTTATGTTTCCTTGTTAAATTGAAATAAAGATTGAGCCTCGGTTGCTAAAATAATAAATTACATTATTTTTTATTTCGAATCATTATTTCTTGTCTTTTATTCTTGCGAACAGTAGCGTTTCATCGCTTCCTTCTTTGATATACAGTAACAACCATAATGCTTTATCTACTCGTTGGATTTTGATTTCTTTTTCACGGTTTTAAATATAGATAAGTATTTCGTTAAGAGTTAAATTCTTAAGACATTTTAAACAAATACAAAGACTAACAATAAGACTAGAACTATTATGCTTTCATTCGTGCCATTTGCATAATGTATTCTCATCAAATAAGCGATTTTTAACTTTTAAACGCTAGTATATATGTAAAGATAAAATAGTAGAATTTATTGTACAGAGATTAAAGATCGATATAACACTGACGACAAGTTAGTAATATCTCTAATTAAGCATGTTTTTCGTAACGATATTAACAAAAACATATTCATTAAAAGATTAAAAATTGATATATTAGGTAACTGTTTATAAATTACACGTTTACGCTTTACGCTTTACGCTTTATGCTTTACGCTTTACGCTTTACGCTTTACGCTCTGCGCTTTACGCTCTGCGCTTTACGTCCTGCGCTTTACGCTCTGCGCTTTACGCTCTGCGCTTTACGCTCTGCGCTTTACGGTTTACGCGTGACACCTAGAGCAAACAGTTGTACGTAATGTCGTTACCAGGACAACGCCAAGTATCCAGTCGATAAACTGGATTACTTGGCAAGTTTCTGTGTGAAATCATGTCTGACCCGTTAGCGCCCACTATAGAAGACAAACTAAACGATTTGAATAAAAAAATCACCGAGATCAAGAAAAAGATCCAACTATCAGGTAACTTTTCGTAAATAAACGATATTGTGTAAAATAGTAACGTTGCAATCTGTTTGCTTACTCTGGTCTAATATTCATATATTTGCTACGACGTCGTTCGTATAACGTCGTTTGAGAAAAGAAAACAATTCGCTGGCGTTTATTTCCCAAGCAAGTTGCCGATTGCATACAGAGATACATAAGAACACGTTTAACCGGAAAGACTACAAGTTCAAAAAAAAAAAAAAAAAAAAAGTTCGTGTCACATAAGTGGCTTCTTCAAGAAGAAAAAAGGACATTTCTACTGGCATATCGATATATACTAGCTATCAAAATGCTAATTACAAAGTGAATATTCCAGCGAGCGTTTCTATTAAACGTAAACTGGCAAATATCGCTTCAGTTCGCGAACTCGCCAACTCGAGCATTTGTATAAAATATTATTTCCTATCTTGCGGCATCTATCCAATGACTTTTTCGTTGAAACATTTTTTAGTTTACCGTCGTATTTTGTTTTCATATATTAAAGTTAAACTTGACAATGACAAAACTTGACAAAATTTGACTTCCTGATCATCCTTGATTCTCCCGTGAAGCTGTTGATATCGTAGTAATAGTTGATATGGAGTCGATATAGTTGGTTATAGTATATGTTCGACCGCTTCGCAGAGAGACGCGTTCACAGTATAACGCGCCAACGAGAGTCGTAAATTCTAATTTCTTAAATATATGATAATCGACACCACGAATCAGTCGATCCTCTATTTCGGTTAAGATAATAGAGGCATTTGAATGATTATAACACTGAGTTAACAGATTAAATGTACTATTTATTTCCAACAACTTTGAGGAATGTGAGTGGTGCGGGTAAAAGTGTTTTCAGCCAAAAGTAAAGGGCAAGTTGAGATGTACTCTGTTCGAAGGGATGATAGCAAGTAAAGTTATGTTCTGTGACGGCGATATTTATACGGAATTATTAGTGGGTACTAGCCCCCCCTCCCCCCTCCCACCAACGGTCGCTCGCCGGTGAAAGAGGCCATTAAACATGGGAAAACCCCGCTTTTCCCGTGTTTTACCTGAACGAACAATAACCCTAAGGAGTTTCTCGACTTGAAAGATGTTTTTGAAAGATGAACCTAACCCCAATTAAGGGTCCTGTTAAGGGCCTTGTTAAGAGCCTTAACGGTAAAGTAAAAATGCTAAATTTTATGACAGTTCCTTAGGATTATTGCGGGTCCGATTAATTATATTTGTACAGATGGTGACCGTATTGAGCGAGGGATGGATTTTGATATATGGTAAGGTCACGGGACGTAACAGTATAAATAGACGAAGTAAATCGTTCAATGGTACTGTAGCTAAGGTGGATAAGTTGTATCATTAAAGAAACGATAACATGATTATCCTACGATCCTACGCTCTTAGCAGTCATTTAAAAGGACGGCATATAACTTGATATTTTGCTTAAACAAGTTTGGTCTCTTGTTCTTTGAGTTATAAACTTTTACCTTGGATAAACATTTTATGGCTAGATATTCATGAGAAATATCTAATATGTCGTCGAACGAAGTTGATTTATCATTTTACTATAAATATAGATATGTAAAGTCGATATAAAAAAATCGTTAGTAAGTAATAAGCAAAGTAGTAATAAGCAAGTATGTGTCTTATGTTGGCAGAGGGACAAAGAAAAGCGACTTTCGAAGAATACGAAGCTAAGAAGCACGAGTACGCGGAGAAAATCGCAACTCTCAAGCGAAGCGTTAAAGAACTCTACGTAGAATATGCAAACATACGGAACGTAATTATGGAATGCGACGATTAAAAAAACATTGATTAAGTAAATCATTCGGCGTGAAAACGTTATACATTTGTGTGTGTGTGTGTGTGTGTGTGTGTGTGTGTGTGTGTGTGTGTGTGTGTGTGTGTGTGTGTGTGTGTGTGTGTGTGTGTGTGTTTGACGTTATTTCAGAACGAGGGGAAATCAGAGGGCAAAGTTCACGTAAGTCGCAAATCTTTGGCTTGTGAGAAAAAACGCAATTTAGATGAGACAATTACTAAAATGCAAGAGGACAATATACGCTTAAGAAAGAAGCACGATCTAATTAAGTACGAACGTAAGAAGGTGAGCAACGCGATATCAATCTTTTAAAGATTAGACTGGCGCGAATGTATTTTATATCCATAGAAGCGTAAATATTCCTTAGCGACAGCAGAGACTGCACTCGTTGCTGGATGAATATAGTAAATTAACGAGCAATAAGATGCAGAAGATATTTAAGGAGAAGATAGAGAATCCGTTGCGAAACGTGAGTTAGAACAATACAGATAAACATCTGTAGATGTTAGAGCATCCGTTAGAGTTACAGAGTTTATATCGTGACAGAAAATTGTTAAACTGGAAGTACGTTTGGAGCATATCAGGATGATGCAAATCAAAGCGAACATAGCACGAATGAAATATCGGTCGATGTGCTCCGATCTAAAACGGAAATCTGTGCTTTATGCATCTTCTTTGAAAAGTCTGGAAGATGAAATAAAGGAGCAAGAGAATGAAATGAAACGTCTGGAGGCAAGGCATCGCTTTAATTGTATCGAGATAATTCCTTTCCTTTGTAACACATAAGGCGGATTTAATTATTCATCTATTACATTATCTATGCACAGAAAGGGAAAGAAGAGGCTATTAGGTTAAAGGATTATATGCAGGAAACATTGATAAAAGAAGAAATCGAGGTTACAAATTGTAGCAAAGAGCGTCATGCTGTCCTTGAAGAATACAGGTATGATCGATGAAAGTTGAGGTAAATCGTTCACGGGAACGTTGAGGTAAAATCTGGTGAACAATGATGAACAATATTATAGAGTAGAGTGCGAAGGCCGCTTATTCGCGCGCTAAAATATCGATCTAAAAATGAGACGAGTTCTTAAAGTATCTTATTCGGACACAATTCTTAGATTTAATCGGCATTAAATCGGCATTTAATCGGCATTTAATCAGCAATACATTAAGACAGTATTGGTAAGATGTAGGCTTTCCTTCGATAGATGCAAACTAAAATTAAACGAAAATGTATTACGACCAGGCAACGCGTGTTACAGCGAAAAACGGAACTCGAGCGTTTGGAAAAGATGATATTCCATTCGCGTCCGCGAGATGATTTTGACACACGTGGAGAAAGCCATGTACAGCATGCGGAGGACATTACCAAGGACGAGGTGACACGACTCGAAGAGACGTTCGCCAAGCTTCGCAGTGCCACCGGAGTGTCCAGATCCGAAGACGTTCTGAACCGGTTTCTGGGTCAGCGAGCGACTAAGGATAATCTGCAGAAAATGCGGCTGGCCACGGAGCAAGAGAAAATGGCTTTAGAAAAGCAGAGACTGCAGCTTATCGAGGAAATGGAAATGAGAAAGTTCTCTGAAACGAAGGACGCGGAACAGTGAGTTTCCACCTGTTTCTATATATTCGTCAAGGATATTGTATCGTAGAGACACCGTGTATGTCAGAAATGCGGAAGAAACGGAGAAACTGAACCGTCGCATCGACCAACAGCGATCGCGCCGATTAAAAGCAGACGCGAGAAGGCAGAAGGTGGAAGATCTATTGCAACGGATTACCATGACATTGTGGAACGTGTGCAACAAATTTCCAGTGAGTAATTACAGCATCTTATTATAGCGTAATATTTCATTAACTAATGAAACACTATCTTATCTAATCTTTTGGTAAGAAAAGCTTTATTAATATAGAATTGAATTTCGGAACAGAGATGTTGCAAGTTTTTCATACTGCGAATTCTCTAAATTAACGTGTGAAAATTTTGATGGAATTCTGATGGAATTCTGATGGCACTGTTTCAAGCCGCCAATAACTATCCTATAGTTGAAAGATCTTCGATTAACGTATATTCGTTGGTGAAAGAAAGAAATATGTCGATGAATTAACAGGCCGACCATATGAAATCTCCTGTAAGCGGCTATGTGGTGTTAAAATGGTCGATGGAAATACCATGTAAATTCCTAATTAAATTAGTAAAAAGCAGCTTGAATGGCGGTTACCGGAATGGAGCCGCTTCGAGTTTTCATAGCCATTATATTGTCTCTGAAGATTTAGCACCGCCGACATGCGAGTCGTTGACCAATCAACTTCCTTCAACAATCCCTGTCTGCAATTCTCACCTTAAGAAGTTGCTGTCCCACCGCGTTAACACCTTCGAACCTGATCGAAAGTAAACACTTCGGTAGCACTTCGTCGAACCACGAGAAAATCAATTATTGATTCAATCGATCTCGCTAGTACGTGCTGCCCTTAGTCGTTAACTCGTCCTACAATCTTCTTTCGGTTCTCTTACTAGCTGTAGTACAAATATCCAGGACAAAGAAGAAACGTATTCTCTTAGAAACCAACGCCACCCAATATCACCATCATCCAATAATAATAATCATTTCTTCCAGAATTGTGATATTTTTTCTTTAAACAATATTTCACAGGATAAAATCTGCTTTATCGCTGATAAAACCGAGATACTATTCTATACTATACTAGTACTAATCGAGTACTAATATAATATAATATAATATAATATAATATAATAATATAGCGATATTTTCTCGCATCTTTCAGGATATAATCGATACGTTGCCTAAAGAGTCAAGCGAAATTCAACACCCTTTGCAGCTCCTAGATCTAATAAATGAGAAGCTAACTAATACCATTGAAACTTTAGGTGGACAAGACAAGTATTTGCAAGTATTGCAGGAAATATCGATCGACAAGGTAAACTATCCGTTTTAACTCATCAACTAATACATGATAGTCGATAGTCCAAGTTATTTCGTTATCTAAACACTTACTATCGATAATGAGTAATATTTCGTTCACCTTGAGAAATTTCGTCTCACGTTGCTTGCTGTATAATCGAACGGTAATTTATAATTCTGGAAACGTTTAGATAGATATTAATCTATTCGTTATTTAGTTGGAAACAGTATCGATTACGACCAACTCAGTGGAGGGAAAAACAGCACGCATAGATGGAGGGCCACTTTTCCCACGATTTCCATCCGCAATTACACCGGCGACGTTGCTTTCTGAAGACGAAGAGGATATACCAACTAGAAATACTCTCAAGAAACAGGCACAGCAACTGGTTGATATTAAAAGTCGTCGAAAAGCGTTTACTTTCAGAAAATGAACTTTCTCATGTATATTAGTATGTTCGTCTAATTTTATGCTATACTACTTTTTCCTACAATTATCCTATCTCCATATATACTCGCTCAATTTTATTTTCTACGTACCAATATTTCCTTCTTCTTCTCTATATTTCTTCATTTTCTTTTAACATTAACAATAATTTATGCAACAGTACTATTAGTTCAATATAAACAACATTATTGTATCGTTGTATTGTTTATTATATTGTTAAACAACACTATTACATTCCTTTAACATCCCCTGCACGCATTTTAAATTAGTAACTGCATACTACTGACATCTACTACCTGGTATACCAACTAATAGTATATCGCTTCACGATAGATTCATTCCATGCACTAATCTATCGAAAGAAATGCTTTAAAGAAGATTCAGGAAATTTCCAACTTCCGCCATCTCTCAGTCCTTGCTGTAACCTCCGCGTTTAACCGCTATGCTTTTATTACTGTTGTCCACTGATTTTTGACATACTTGTAAGTACGTATTTACAAAAGTTCGTACTTGCGCTAAATTTAAGGAAGATGGGTAAAAAGCGTAAAACTCGGGATGGAAATAGCGACTCTGAATACGATCCAGCTCCTAAACATCTTCATATTGCTCACATCAAAAACCAAGAGAAACGTTTGATTATTATCTTAGAAAACGCTCAATTAGAATCGGTTAAGGTGAGGTTATGTTTTATTCGTAACTTTTAAAATATATTCTAAACCTGTTTTATTACACTTTGTCTTCCTGAACTTGTACCAATGAATTTATTTATCGATTAGTAACAGAATTTTCAATTCATTATCAAAGTAATTGTATTCGGGGCAGATACGTATAAAAGTCATTAAGAAATTGGTTTCATTCTAAACGATATAATAATTTTATTGCGCATCTTTATAGCGACCAATTTTTATTTAGGTTGGAAATAGTTTTCAGTTATTGAATTGTGACGATCACGTTAATATATTAAAAAAGAATAATCGTGATCCTGGCATGTGCCGACCAGATATTACTCATCAATGTTTATTAATGTTAATGGACAGTCCGTTAAATAGAGCTGGTCTTCTGCAAGTTTATGTCCATACGGAAAAGAATGTTTTGATAGAAGTGAATCCACAAACCAGGATACCAAGAACGTTTAATCGTTTTGCTGGTCTTATGGGTAAATATAAACGATGAATTTCTACGAATATTGAATAAGTACAAAGAGTATAAGGAGAAACACGATAAGTCGTGCTTTGTGTCTTACAGGTGAGCAGTTGTAAAATTCAGTATGTCGACGAGCAATCCCATGTTACTACGATTGTCTCTGTATATGATTTTAAGGCTAATCCATAGTTTTAGAAATATCGCTCCTTTATATAGCTATATTTCTAAGATTTTTACCAAACCTTGTCAACCTATTGATTGTTTTCAAAAGGCTTCCCATTTTTAATTGTTTCGTATTAAAATGCTCTTTCTAACGATGTATTTTGGCCGCATTTTTAAAAAGTGATTACTTATCAGGTGTTTTTCCTGTAATCTTTGTACAAGACTGTGCTTTATATTAATTTCTCTCGTATTTTGCAGTGCAATTGTTACATAAATTCAGTATTCGTGCCTCTGATGGTCCGATGAAATTATTAAAAGTAATTAAAAATCCAGTTACCGATCATCTGCCAGTTGGCTGTCGCAAAATTGCAATGTCATTTAGTGCAAATAAGGTACAAAATCCACGAGAATTAGTTCTCCCTGATGAACCAATAGCCATTACAGTAGGAGCAATGGCACATGGACAGGTAAACTTTACAAGCGTCAAATACGATACGTCGTTATATGTTATGTCTTATTTAGTTTGACCATTTTATTTATTAATAACTGAAATTACAGGTAAAGCCAGATTATGTAGAAGATACTATATCTATAAGCAACTATCCGCTATCTGGTGCTTTAACGTGTAGCAAATTATGCTCCGCGTTTGAAGAAGTTTGGGGAATAGTATAATAACAAATTGGCAGTATATGTGCGTCAGTTACATATACGATTTAATTCTCGAGTTTCATTTATTTTTCTACTATTTATAAACAACTTTTGTGTATTTGTAAATAAGAATACAAGAAGAAAATAAAATGACGTGTGGAAATAAATAAAAATATTGTACTTTCATATAAAATTGTGTTATATTATGTATTTCAAGTACTATATCCCTTTTCTATTGAAATGTTTATTTACTAAGTATAGAGAAGTAAACATCGTATAGCGTTACGTAACACTCGATGAAAAATCCTAAACAACATGACTCATCAATATTGGCTTTCAAGCTATTGGTTCATCCCGAAGGCTCTAACAAAAGTACACCAATCGCTGGTCAGAACGTGATAAAATTGATGGCGACCGGAAGGATGCTAACGTGTGCTGCGTGTGCACTAACATTGGCTCCTAAATATCTAGCTTCTTTCTTGACTTTCGTATTTCATTACGTCATCAAAGCCAAAATGGTCGTTAATCTTAAGTATTTCGAACACTTCTTTATCTTCTCGTAATTTCCTTTTTTAAAATCACAGTATGTTGTTTTCTTAATGTTGAGATCTGTTGTTTCTGTGATTTAATGCCTCTATTCGAAGTGATACATTTTAATCATGTAAATTACTGAAAGGTGACAGTATTCGTCTAAGGGACGCCATTTTGTGATTTAGTGCCACCGCTGGTTGTGTCAATGTACATAATAGCATCTTGTTATGGATACCAATTCAAATTGTTGCAAAACCTTTTTTTATTTAGTGTTTCTTTAACTATACAATTATTGATATGTAATATACTGTATAATTGTCCAATTGACTACCGTAGTCAATATCATGAGTTTGTAGACTATCGATGCGTCATTTACTTTATGACATTGATAGGATTTTAGATGTTTAGTAGATTATTTGTCCAAGTGTGTTATTTACTATGCTTGAAAAATTTACTTTTTCAAAAGCTCGGTTTATGTTTCGTTTGAAATAGTATGACAAAGAAAAGGTCGTATTTCACTATCTTAGATGTGTAACGGAACTTTGTATGGTGATGTAGGTGTACACGTCTACAAGACAAGATATCATTTGAATCGTTTGTAAAATTTACTACATGCTAACTAAATTTTTAATTATTATATTGTTTCCAATATTATTTTAATTATTTAAAAGATAGTGTTATAGAAGTGAAATATAGTTATAGATTTTGCGCGTATCCCAAAATGCATTGCAGTAATTGTAGAATCGCGGAATTGAACCACGACTTGCGCGGTGGTTAAAACATTTTAACGTTATGTTTCAAATAAAAATAATTAGCCGATTACGGTAATATTAAAATTTATTTTCTTTTCCGTTATCATTATCTGTTAACATTTATATTTATGAAATTATTACTTCAACTATGTAAAAGTGCAATTGTATATGGGTGGACATGGAACGATGGAAATTAACCATTAATTTTTGGATTGATTAATAAAGTTCAATCTTAATTTGAAAATAAAATCGTTTAATTATTGTATACCTTGTAAATCCTAGTCTCTCTTCCTCCTATTAAATATTCTAATAACACAGGTGAATACAAGATAAATATGTTTTCGAATGAATTTTGAATACTCGGTTATTTTTAAATAGATCTTCATTTTCGGTAAAACAAGCGATTTTCAATAATTGTAAATTATCAAACTGAAATATGTAATTACAATTGAATTAGTCATTGATATACCTAGCTGTAGAAACTAAAGATTTGTTAAATAGAATCTAGTTAGGTAATGATCTATTTAATTTGGCGCGCTTTTGTTCGAGTTAGTTCGGTAAAATTCGGAATGATGGCGCAGCGAGGGGAATGGATAGACGGGTCGTGTTCCAGGAACATAGGAACGGAACCATTCAGTACGTCGCGGAAGAATGCGTAGCCATTGTTGGTGCTGCGATCATTAGTTTCTAGATCCGAGATCGTCATGGGCACGGAAAGCCATCCGATTGTACGAGACTTGAGGAAAATGTCGGTGGAGCTCGGTACGGGGCACTGATACGATATTAGTGCGAGAGATTAACGTCCTTATTCGTAAGTGTGTGGAACTAGTTGGTCGGGCCGCGTCCGCGTTCGTCGCGTATGCGAACCGAGCGCTCGCGCTCGCACGAGTGAGAGTGAGTGAGTGATACGGTGGGGCACACTCGGCGACGGCCATAACACCGACCAGCCAAACTAGTAAGCAGGGAGAAAGCGTAGTGCGACCCAGTGTCCAAGACGTAGTGCTAGTGTTTTTCGATAGGATTCCTGTGAAAAGTGGACTTCCATTGATCAGGTAAGTGATTACAAATAATTTTCAAGTTTCTGGGTCCGTTAATGATAAGTATAGCGTTTGGTGTGTGTCGTGGTGGTGCGTAAGTGGCGGCTGTAGCGGCGGGCCCTTGAGAGCTTTCTTTCCCGAGCGGCCATACCGCCATGTTGAAACCTACGGCAAATCGAGTGTGAGTGAGCGAAAAGGCGGCCCGGTTATTCCGCGCGCGCCACAATTCTCCACTGTGAAAAACATTATGATTTCTGTGCCAGTCGAGCGCTCGGCTAGATTCTCACACGGCGGCTTGCTCGTGTTTGTTGTGCGTCGGCTGGGTGCATCGGCTGGGCGCGGGTCTGCTACCCTTCCCCTCGTCATCCTCTCCTACTTGTCCTCCTCCTCTTTCTACTCCCGCATCTACCGCGTTTATTTCTCTACCGTCGTCTCTTGCTCGTCTCGCTCGTATCGCTCGTATCGCTCGTATCGAGGATCTCACCTTTCTCCTTTCTTACTATAACAACTTCTAACCACCAAGCACCTGTTCGACCCACGAATTCTTCACTTATCTCTGCCCTTGATACGAATACCAATAGTAGAACGTCTTCGCGGCATGGATTGTTCTGGCAATGCTCCTCTTCACCATTGCAGAAGCTCTTGCTTCCCATCAGAGAGATCTTATGGTCGTTCACAACATCGTTTTTTCCTATGTATTATCAATTTTCTATTTTAATAGTCAGCTCACTTTCTATACCAGTGTACCAGTTATTTGTGCTACTTTTATCAAACTTTCCATTTTGGCTTATACTGGTTTCGAACAATAGGGTATGCACGTTGATTCTTGTATACATTTACAGATATCACTGTGTGTCAAAAGTATTATGTTTTGGACACGCTGTTTCTGATCAATTCATTCTTTATCTTATACTTTTAGCATTTGTATATATTATTTACGTACATCTTCTTGATTTTGAATTTTCGTAACTTTGTTGTACCAAATTGTTCTTTTGTCTTTAACTTGACGCTTTAGATTCCTTATATAAAGAAGTATAATATTTGGAAGGTTGCAATTGTCTATCTATGTATGTATTTATAATGAGATATGTAAGAACAAATTTATAGTACGATTTAATTATATTTTAAAATTAAGATTAATTGTATAGTATGTTATTTACATCAGAATAATAATAATAAGAATAATAATAGAAGAATGATAATATAGCGTTATAAGGAAAGGCTGAAAAGATTATAGTCTAGCTATATTGATGTTTTTTATGATTATTGCAAAGAGATACAATTCTTTTTTACATACACACAAAGAACACCTTTCATAAGTATCTGGATGTTAATAAGCGTTATTTAATTTGATACATGCATTCTGTCTTACTGTTTCACAAATTGTAGTTTTCAGTTATAAAAGTTTCATAAACTACTTCATTGACAGGAAAGGTTTAACAGAGCAATTTGAACGTATTTTGGTACGGTAGCTGATAAATATTGCTAGTTTATGTTTAGTAAAATGGAAGAAATATATGTCGAGCATGTATCTTATACATTCGGTTTTGCATGATATGTTAAATAATTTATAGCGATGTGTATATATACATACATATACACATGTAACTTGAAAATATATCAATGTTTAACTTGCTCTAAAGCGATAAAACAATTTGGGGTTGTTACAATACGGGGTCCTGTTGTTATGTTATCCAGATGTTGCTAATGTCGCAAGTCTTGGCTGGAGGTACGGAGTCTCACATCAGTGTACAGGGCTGACATTCAAAGTACTACCGTTTGGTAGGCTTGAGTAGTGTTATGCCTCCACGGCACCAATCTCCCTGGTTGCAGCGCAATCATCTTGGCAAGCAATTAGTGAGCTACCATGCTCAATTCAGAATATATCCTTGCCATCTCGATTGTTGATGAAGCCTCATAGCGTCAAGCATCAACGTAAGGCAGTTACCTGCTGCATAGCATTTATGTACCATATATGTCGGAAAGGTAGGTGAAGCTCATTACCGTGGACTAGATGAGCCTTATATTATAAAATACACCTAGTTATTTCATGAAATGTGAAGTTTGATTGTATCAGTTGGAGTTTAACATCTCTCGTGTAATGAATCCTGCAATTTCGAGAGACGGCAATAAACGTGGTTACTGATCTATGAAAAGCATTGAAAAATGTGGTATTTTGTGACTTTATGTTACAATAATAAAGTAAAATAGGTTATATATACAAGTGAATTTTAAAGATCAAGATATTATAAGCCCACAATGCGATGTATAATTTGTTACTGAATGTTTTAATCCTATTCTTTAATGTTTGTTTTTGTAATTTATTTACGCACTTGTATTTTTTTGTTGCAGAAGCGAAGCCAAGATGCAGCAGGTGGACACTATCTCGCAAAATAATTCGGTAAGCTATAGATTAATTTTCATGAAGTATTAATTTAAAATGCAGCTTGCTTATTAATCTACTAATGCTATATATAAAAGCTGTATTCAGTACATATATTTCCTTTGTGTGTCCCTAATGTAGTTGACAAAATGTGCTAAACAGCATATAGAGATTCGTCAATTTGTTTTTATTTTAAAGATTTTGTTTCTTATAGAAGCAGAACAAGTTTTCTTTCATTATATTCTATTATATTAAATATAAATTACATTACTTTTCTTATTTCTTTGTTTAAATGTCTTATATAGTCTTGTGAGTAGTATCTATATAAAATTTCTTTAATTCTTAGTATAGAATTTCTAAATAGGGACACAATTTATATCGAAATTTAAACTAAATATGCTTTTTAAATTAGATATTTAGATTTGTAACTATTAACTATCCTCCCTCCTATTGCTGTAATTTATATCTGCTATCTATTTCTAAACTATTTACATTATACGGAATAAAAATCAAACTTGTTTAAACTGTACTATTGCGTATGTCCTTACTTCTGGTATTATGTTGAGCATAATTTTTTTCTTTATGTAATGAAATTAAGTGCTGTTTGATTGAATGGTATGTATGAATTACAGTTAGATGTGGAGGAGCGAGAAAGGCTGTGTAATATACCGAAGGTGAGATTCCTTGTTGACTATTGTTTCAACTAGGATATGTATGGTTAAAATATAAAATGGCAGCTCCAAATTTGTACCAAGAGCAATTTTTGATCTTGCTTCTATATTTTTATAAAATTATGTACAAGTAAACTAATACTAGATAGACTAAAATATAAAAAAAGAATATAAGATTATATATATTAATAATTATGTGTTTCTTGTGCATTACTTACGAAGCAAGATACTTTTTGCTGATACATTTTAGTTTTATTTGATATTAAATGTTTATAATATACATTTTCAAAGCTTGCAAGTCATTTCGTACAAAATACAATTTGGACAAATTTGTATATACTCTCTATATGTAGAGTATTTTGATAGAAAAAAAATTTATGTTTGTTTCATTTCGTTTAATTCAACTTCATTTTATTTTTGTTTCATCTATTTCTTTTTCCCTTATTATATTTTAATTGCATGATTGTATGAAATGATTTAGAGTTGCCATTATGTTTCAGTTGGAAATATTTTTGTAACATACATATATTTTTATTACATATTCAATTAGACTTCTATTAAAAGAAATTCTAAATTGCTTGCCTGTGGTTATGGAATTTAAATATTTAGCAGCCTAATTCGCTCGTTGCATGAATGGGTTTATCTACTTTTATGATGCACGAATCTTATTACTATTCCTAAATTTATATACCATAATGAAATTCTACTAAATAGATAGATCAAATTATTTAACTTTATTGTGTGTTAAGCAGTTTCTACTAGAACTTTGAGGGACTATCTTATTAAAAACAATAACCTCTATTCTTATCTATTAAGATAAAGATTTTATAAAAATAAAAGTAATAGAATACCAAAGCATGATCTATATAGCAATATTATTTGCAATCTTAATTACTAAATATTGATTTTATATGAAAAAGAAGTAGTGGTCTAATTTGTGCTTGGCAGGAGAATTTTATTTTTATTCATGGATTTAATATTACATAACAACAGTAGTTATAGAGCTAACTAATGAAATAAAGTAACATCGACATAAAACACATATGTATAATCTGGTTAATGCAGACAAGTGCACCTGGTAAGACGACGACTACACCAGCAACTCCTGCAAAGGAGCCACCACCACGTGATGAACCACCCGTGGAACCTGTGAATGGTGTAGTCCAACCACCTGTTGTGCCTCCACCTAATCGTCCAGGGCGTGTTACCAATCAACTGCAATTTCTTCAGAAAGGTGTACTCAAGCCAGTATGGAAGCATCAATTTGCGTGGCCTTTCCAGCAACCTGTAGATGCGAAAAAGCTCAATCTGCCAGTATGTGGATTTTATATTTATTTTTTAGTGTTTATTTCATTACCTAAATATTAAGAATGCTATAAAAATATGAAGACACCTTAAACATTAATTTAACATTATAAATATCCAATAGAATTTGATTAATTACTTGCAAATCAGTTAAATATTTGTAAATTTAATAGGATTACCACAAAATTATAAAGCAGCCAATGGATTTGGGCACAATCAAAAAACGATTAGAGAATACGTATTATTGGAGCGGGAAAGAATGCATTCAAGACTTCAATACAATGTTCACAAATTGTTATGTTTACAACAAACCTGGAGAAGATGTTGTGGTTATGGCACAAGCTCTCGAAAAATTATTTCTCACAAAGGTAGTTACACTTATTTAACATTTTATATATATATATATATATATATATATATATATAAATTGTACATATACAATAATTCAAAATAAATATCAATGAAATTAGGTTGCACAAATGCCAAAAGAGGAGGTGGAACTCGAACCCCCGGTACCAAAAGGACCCAAGGGCAAAAAAGCTGGCAGAGTTGGAGCACCAGTAGGTGGTGTGGCGGGGGCTGCAGGAGGCACAGGTCGAGGTCGACCTTCCTCCGGTGCAGCTGCAGTTACTTCCAGTGTACCAAATAGCCTAACGCCTTCAGCTACATCAGCTGGGACAACAGGTGTAATTCCTATGCCTCCTCTTGGCACCCAAGCACCTGCATCTGTACCTGGGAGCACTAATACAACTACTATTGCTCCTCCATCAACCATGGGAGTTACTCCCATGGCTACACATAACTCTCTGCCTCAACAAGTGGTCCCTCCAACTAGCGGTTACCATGCACAACCAGCAATGGATCCACAAGCAGCTTCTGCTGTGCCTCCTCCTCCACAAGTTCCCACTGCACCTACGGTGATGCCTCCATCTCAACCAGCAAAACTTAAAAAGGGAGTGAAGAGAAAGGCTGATACCACGACTCCTACTGCGAATTCTTTTGAACCTCTATATAAACTGGATCCTAAAAATGCCAAAATACCCACAAGGCGAGAGTCTGGCCGGCAAATAAAGAAGGTAACAGTTATATCTTGTTTATTTAATAAGGTATTCATGCAACTAAGTATTTTCTAAAATGTCAAAGCGTTTATGTGTATGTTTTCATACAATCTTCATATTGAACGTACAACCTATTCATCATTTAATCACACGTACCTAGAAAAATTATTTGATCAAAAAATTGTTGGCAGTATAAAGCTTATCTATAAAAAACAAAATTTAAATTTCTCTGTCTCGCTTTGCATACAACAGTAAAATTCTAGCAAAAAAAAAGGTTTATCATTTCTGTAATGTAACCTTGTAATATGGATACGTAAATTTTTAATAATCATCTGAATAAGATAAAATATCATATATATTCAACTATTTTTATTCCTTGCATGCTGTAATCATATCATCCATTAATACATTAACATAGAGTTCGTAACACGGCTGTTTCAGCCAACGAGGCAAGCGGAAGACGGCTTAGTGCCATTCCACCAGGCCAACATGCCTCTGATCGGGGCAATGGCCCAACAGGTACACTTATTACTACTCCTTCATGGTCCTTCCTTTCATTTGTGTTGTCTTGTCATTTCATTTTAGATACATGTATATGTATATAAAAAAAAAAGAATAGAAATAGTATACAAATTTTTTGTCTTATTTTAATATTTAATATTTTTTTATATATAAACTTTTTGTTTATATATTTTGTTCATTTCTCAATTTAGGTTACAGTGTAAATTGAAAATGCTTTCATGAGTTGATACCTTTTTTCTTTTCCTTTCTTCTCTTTCTTTTTTTTCTTTTTTTTCTACAATTTATGGTGTTTGATAATGTAATTTCTTAATTTTTTCATAATTGTATTTATTATGTTAAATATTATTTTGCAGCCTCAGCATACTACTGGGAAGTCGAAAGAAAAGCTTTCAGAAGCTTTGAAATCTTGTAACGAGATTTTGAAAGAATTATTCTCAAAGAAACATTCGGTAATTTATTATAAATTTTATATTTAAATAGAAAGAACATTAAGCCTATCCTTCAGTCTATAATTTGCACTCTAATTGTGTACAGGGATATGCATGGCCATTTTACAAACCAGTTGATGCAGAACTCTTGGGCCTCCACGATTATCATGATATTATCAAGAAACCAATGGATCTTGGTACTGTAAAGGTTAATGTTTTTTAAACTATTTAGATTAGATTTTGTATTGTATTCTTTTAAAAATCTGTGTTTTTAACTGACACAATCGCTCTTTTACAGACAAAAATGGATAATCGTGAATATAAGACAGCACAAGAGTTCGCTAGTGATGTGAGACTCATATTCACTAATTGTTATAAATACAATCCTCCTGACCATGACGTTGTTGCAATGGCTAGGAAACTTCAAGATGTTTTTGAAATGAGGTTCATCTTTACAAATATCTATGCTAAAATTTATTTATTTTTCTTATCTTACTTAACGAAATGATACATTTAATGAATTAGGTATGCGAAAATTCCGGATGAACCAATGGGAAGTATGGTTGGCATGAAAGGTAGCAGTAGTAGTGCTAGCAGTTCCGGATCTGAAAGTTCTTCTGAGAGTGATGATTCAGATGAAGAACGTACTCAAAAATTAGTTGCTTTACAGCAAGAGGTATTTTTTAATCTTTTATATTGATATAATTTTTTTTATATATGTAGTACAAAAAAATGAATTTGGTTTACAGCTGAAAGCTATGCAAGAACAAATGAGGAAATTAGTGGAAGAAAGTGGTAAGAAGAAAAGTAAAAAAAAGAAACCGGATAAGACAAAGTCAAGGCCAATGAGCAATAAAAGTAGTAGCCTAGTTGCCAGTCATACTGGTGCCATGAAAGAACTAATGAAACCAAGTGGTGGAATCCCAAGTGTCTCTGATAGTGTTGGTGCTAGTATAGCCAGTGTTGCAATGGGAGCGGGTGATTTAAAAATGCCTGGTGGTATGGGTGGTGATCTTCATCATCCTGCAATAGCGGTAGGACCTAATAAAACTCATGCGACAGGAAGCATGAGTCATCATCTGCCAACGGCGGCAAATGCTAAGCCAAAGGGAAAAGGAAGAGGGCCTGGGAAAGCTGCAACAGCGAATACTGCAAATAAGAGGCCAAAAGCAAATAGCAGATCAGCTGGAACTAAGAAGAAAAACGCTAGTAGTCAACCGCCACCCATTACATTTGACTCAGAAGATGAAGATAATGCTAAGCCAATGTCTTATGATGAGAAAAGGCAACTTAGTTTGGATATTAATAAATTACCTGGTAAGTAATAATAGTTAATGAGTAGTTAATAATATAAATATGAAAGTTCGTTTTAAATGTAAGAAAATTTTTCTCAGAATACATTGTTAATTTTTTTTATTACAGGAGATAAATTAGGACGTGTTGTGCATATAATACAATCTCGGGAGCCTTCATTAAGGGATTCCAATCCAGATGAAATTGAGATTGATTTTGAAACATTGAAACCATCCACACTGAGGGAATTGGAAAGCTATGTCGCTTCGTGTCTTAGAAAAAAGCCACGTAAGATTTATTTTAGGTTCTGCAACAGTTTTATAAATTAGATTCGTTATATGGTTTTCTATTCTTTTTTATTATTTTAGAACAACTAGAGTATTTTTTATAATTATTAAAATATAAAAATATATTTGAATAAGTAATATAGTTCAAAGATAGAATGAAATAAATGTTACTAGGTTTAATTCTTAATAATACTGCATTAGTAGTATTTACTGTTGATAGAGATATAATATCTCTTATAATTTACTATTTCAGGATTATTAAGTAATTATTATAATTTATTTGAATATACTTATTATTTTAATATAGTTTTTAAAGAGAAGCTTCGTTTAATAAATAATACATGCTTATCTATATGCATTTTTAATGTATTCGACATTTTCGTATTCTTCATAGATAAAAAAGTCAGTGGTAAATCTAAGGATGAACAAATGGCAGAGAAAAAACAGGAGCTAGAGAAGAGATTACAAGATGTTACAGGGCAATTAGGCAATGTTAAGAAAACAGCTAAAAAAGGTTGGTACTTTGACTATAATGTAAGCCTGTAAATGAATATTATAGCATAAAGTGATTACAAATATCTAAATTTATTCTCAAATTTGTTTAACAGAGGACAGTAGTAAATCAGTCGATGTTGTTGGAACTGGAGGAGCTAGTGGGCCTTCGCGATTGTCAGCATCGAGCAGTAGTAGCAGTGATAGTGATTCCAGCAGTAGTTCTCTTTCTTCGAGCTCCAGTGATTCAAGCGACAGTGAAGCAGGTTAGATATAAACCTCATGTAACTGTTGCTATTATTAGACCCTTACTTGGGAACAATAAACTACTTAAAAATAAGTAGTTTTCATGAAAATATGAACTAATTTTTCTGTGAGATTTAAAATTATGGAGTTATTTGCGACTGTTTATTTAAAAAATGAATATTTTTAGTCAAAAATTTTCATAACATTTATTATCTAGTAACTTATTCTATAGAGCACAGGTTTCTATTCACGTTTATGCTCATAAATATTATAAAGACAATATGCTTATAAACCTCTAGCAAGCACTTAATGTTCAATATTTTCATTTTCTTTAATATCTCACTTTTTTGTCATATCACAACAGATTAGTTATAAACTGTACATTTCTATTTATACTTTCTATTTATAGTATCCCTATATACTTGCATATTCTTTGATTTGTCAAGTATATTTATTTAAACTAACTATAAAAAAGCTTATTATTTTAAATGAAATATGAAAATCATAGACGTGAATCTCTCCTAGTTATTTCAAATAAGGTTATTCGCCATTTCATGTGGGTACTTGCTATATATTAATAAAAGGTATAGATATATGTATGAAGATTTTATATATATATAAAATCATTACTTTGTTTTACTTTGATGTTATTTCTATCGCATAAAGAGAATGTTACTGTTTATGCATGATTTATTTTGTGTTTCAGTTATTATAAAATTGCTTTTATTTTATTTATTTACTATTTTTTTCTAATATCAATAATCTCCAATAAATATTATATAACTATCTAAACTCCTAAAAAGAATTTGCATGCGACATAATACATTTATAATTTATATATTGTATTTTTATGAATAGATTATTAATTAAAAGATGCTATGTTAATAATAACATAGTGTTAATTGAATGTATTTATCATCAGTTTTCCAAAAAAAAAAAAAAAAAGAAAAGAAAAGAATACTTAAAGGATATATACCAGATTTGTATCTTCTTATACAAGAAAATGACAATAGCATTTAATACCCCATGATTTGGTGATGACTTAATATTTAGAAAAGATAACTTGAACTCTGTGCCTAACTAATTTTGTATTGGCAACCAAACAATCGAATATACTAGTGCAACATTATCGATGCAATATATGCAATGGTGACGTTGGAAAGTAAATATAAAAAGATTTTTTAAATGAGGGTTCGACTGCACAAACGCATCGCAAATATCTTCTTAAGCTGCTAAATCTTGCTTATTAATTGTATTTATTAGGACGGCGTTATTCGTATAGCTTAAGTGCTGCGTTATATTAATGCAAGTACGAATATAGTGTCAAGTTTCATCGCGAAAATATACTTATTGTCATTATGAAATTGATATTGGATAAATACATAACCATAGATTTATTTACATTTGCGTATAATTTTTTAAATAAACGTATCTTTGGAAGTGTTTTCGAACATCAAATTTGAAACTTGACGCAATCAAAGAATTTTTATTTAATTTACTAGATAATATGCAATGGTAAGAAAAAAGGTGAGCTAGTGGAGTGCAGACTGTGTTTAGAGGATACCATATGCCATGCCAGCTTGTTTCACAAATTGTATTATTGATTAAAGATGATTACTTATATTTTCTCTTGCCCTGTCGGTGTTGACAATACATTCTGTTGCTCGAAAGTCAAGTATAGTTTGCTATTCAAGGTCACTGAATTTTTCACTGCAGTCTCATGTTAGAGTGTGTAAGGACACATGTGTTTCAAAACTGATCAGACATTTGGAATAGTAAGGTTGTGCAGTTAGAACATAAGAAAGTTGCAATAAAGCATATATAAAGAACATACTAAACTATAGCAGGGACTGTAGTGTCAAATGTTAGTACCTTGGAGTATACATTGTAGCTTCTCCTGACAATTATATTGCCCTACGTAACCCAAGCAACATCATGCAATATATTAACTCTTGCAAATTTAATATTTATTTACATTAATCGATAAGCAGAGCATTACTTGTATCACTGTGTTTTTTAAATCATTAAGTTTGTTTCCTCACATTGATTCATTCATGTCGTATCATTTCTCAGAAGATAGTACAATGATATTTAAGGAGCGTCATTATTACATTAAGTGTAAATATGCACTTATTACCTGAGTGACGTGAGAACTGTGTTTAGGCTTCTGAACACTATATTTGTTTCCACAGTTTAGACTGTGGACTTAATAGTCAATATTTAAGAGAAACAAATTAGGCAGTAATATTATGATACACACGGGAGACAAATGCAGACAATGTGTATTGGTGGCTGGATTTGCAAATCCATATTCTAAGGTTATTATAATCCGCAGCTTTCGCGTCAAATACTGATTTTGATTAGATACACTCTCGTGTTAATTGTCTCCGCAAACAATTTCAGAGCTCACATGTTTCCTAAGAAACTCTTACCCAATGTTACCTCATATAATGATTTCCATTTTTAAATTAGTTTGATTTTGATAAAGCCAAAGAAGCGGTGCTTCCTTTAAAAAGTCAATTACTAAGATTTATCACCTCATAAATACGCTTTGGTATAATAGTACGCTATATTATTTAGACGAAATGGTGAAATTAAGCTAAAATCTTAATTCTTCCTTTAACTACATGGATTCGAGTAAAAGATAGTTACAAAACAAATGTAAAGTGTGCGGAGAAAGTGATATGTGATACAATCAATAATTTTCATTTATTTTTTATGAGATTAATGACTTTGAGCATACAAGGTTTATGTTGACATATCAGAGAACGGCAAGGGGTTACATTGTTTCTAATGGATAGAGGGAACTGATGACAATTATAGAAGAATTAGGAACGAGATCAGGTGGAAGAAGTGGTCTACAATACAAACAAGGCACCCTAGCCTCCAAACACATTGTTTGCACTCCGCTAAGCTTTGCTAATCGTCGTTTCATTGTTCTATTTACCACTAGTTCTTCATTGATAGCCATTGTCAGTTTTTCATATTTAAAGTTACTTGAACTACAGTTTAGTACAGTTTCGTTTTACTAAATCAATATCACTATGTCAGATGATAATTATTAATTATATAGATTGGTGTGGTTTTACATACCTTGCTATATAAAAGGAGACTTATCCTTATCAAAAATAAATTTGGTTTTGGCTTAGTAATACATTTCTTGAATATACATAATACATGCAACTGGTTCATAGTATTCGTGTTATAAACAGGTCTCAAATAACATTAATTTTAACCCGTCCTATTAAAACGTTTTTAGAAAACCTTTTATACAAGTTCGAATGAAGTTAATTTTAGTGATATTTTGTTTTTATATTTCTATGTATAAATATCTGCTCCGTGATAGCGTTTTTGTTGAAATATCATGTAAAAAAAAAAAGAAAAGAACATTAGTTCTTATATATAGTAAAGTATATACGTGAGAAGTTATGGACGTGTGTAACTGATATAAGATTTGAAGGTGCTTTCAAAAAAGCACTTCACGCTTCAAAATGTTGCATAACATCAACATTAAAAAAAGAAAAGTGATCAAATTTGCACTCAGTACAATTTAATGTTATCATTAATCGTACAGTCAGCAGCGTACTTACTGTTCCAGCAAAAGAATGAAGTTGGAAGAAATTAATTATAACTAATTTTGTGAAAAGAAACTATAATTGGTCAGGAAACTATACGTTGATTTCTAAAAAAAATTATAAGCATTAAAATAGATACAAAACGTTGTTCAAAATAGTCCTACTATTTATGTTTCTAAAAATACTGAAAGTAAATAGAAAAATTCCAAATAATTAGTTAGACTATGTGAGATCAAATTAATGGCGTGTGCTGAATTAGATAGAAACTATGCATCTACTACAATACAATCACCATTAGCTTGTAACACGAGATATAGGGCATTTTATAATAATATTGATATTGCCTTCCGAAATTTTTTGTAGCATTTATTCCACATAAAAGCACGCGTCAACATTTTTTCGCATCTTTAGACTGGAACGTCATTCTTCCTTCGAGATCGTTATACGCAAAAGCAGATTCAACGAACTTGCTATTTTATTGAGGTTCGAGATATCCTTTTTATTTAAAACCACTAATTATTCTAGCTCTCAACAATCACACGTGCGTTCCATCTGTTTTGTGCGTATTACGTGTTGAATATCAACAATAACACAAGCATACGCGTTTTGTACATAGTGAAAACTAATATATCATAAAATATTAATAATAGCTGTAAGTTAAAAGAAAAAGAGGCGACAGAGAGGAAACTTTTTTAAATGCATATACAAAGATAGTAGATGAATGAAGTAAAAAAAAAGATAAAAAAATATTGATTCTTCGAAATCGTACAGAGTCGGGGTTGGCTCATTTGGTGGTCCAGTTAACTATATTATATAAATTAAGATATGCTGGAACTTCTACTCGATGTTTCTTCGCTCTTCGTTATTCCCTCTTACAATTGTTTTGTCTTGTATTTGTACATTCTGTGAATTGTAGTTTACTATCGACCATTCCATAGATGAATATGATTTATCTACGAGCATGAATCAGATTAAATATAGTGTTAGAATTGCTGCTTGTAACTGATATCGTACAAACATCGAGCAGGAGCATTTTGCCACCGATCTCAATATTGTGCTAACTGCGACTTTAAATTACATTTGAAACTGCTTGTATGAGTGTGACACTCCTGTATCATTCATGTTTAAGTTGAGTCCATATTGTACTATTTACGTCACTTTTATTTGCATTAATTTTATTACACTACATTAATTATATTATATTACAATTACAATACACTGTATGAGTACTGAGGAAAAGAAAAAAAAAAACAAAGGCAGTTTGATGGCTTTTGTAGTCAACACTTTGTAATCATCATTTTCGTCACTGTCATGATTATTATATTGTAACAATCATTATTATTATATTATTATATTATATTTTATTATTATTATTATTATTATTATTATTATTATTATTAATTATTATTATTATTATTATTATTATTATTCTCGTGGGAATTGCGTGCTCTCGCATACATATATATGACGTTATATATATGTGTATGTGGCAATTTCGCTGCACGTGAGCGTGAACGTATGTGCGCGCGCGTGGTATGTATGTATTTATGATGTGTATACATATATATATATATATATATATGTGTATATATATAAATATATATATGCACACGCAATTATTCATAAATGAATTGAATACAACTAACTTTATGTAGAATGAGAAAAAGAAGAATTGTTCAGCGCATTAAAATTTTTTAATATAAAGAGATCATTAAGATGAAAGTGTCCACACAAAAAGTCATACAATTGAGATATTTAAATTAACATTGTTGTACACAGTGATACAATTATAATATAAGCATATGAATAAAATCTATTAGAAAATATATGCTCAAAGTCTTTTGATTTTGTTTCTAATATATGTAACATTTAGTTGGCATTCTCTGAGAGAATTTTTTTAAACTCTGAGAACAAGCATTCATGATTGGTATCCTCTGCACACTGCATTTCACTATGTCTTCATCAATCTGTCTCTTGTAACGAGAAAACGGTTGATTGCACGTATTCACCATTAGATGCACGTTACATTCAATTGCAGGAAACTCTTCCAATCGTCCTCCAAGAAAGAAAACAAAGAAGAGTACACCAAGTACAGGACCACCTTCGACAACGACTACGGTTACATCGGTAAGATGTTATCTTGTAGGAACCAGCAGATCACAATGTTTCCATTGATCAATTGTTAACTTGTTCCATGTCTTCTTTTTTTTCTTTTCTTTATTGTCACAACCAAATACTATAATCGAAGTATATTTATAATCACATTAATTATGTTTCATACTTTGATAATTACATTCATGTTTCGTATAGTGTACTTAGTTTAGTCATGCATATGTGTATTTTTTATAAATGATATTATATTTGTCTTCTGCAGTCTGCAAAACATTTTTTCCTTTATGCATGATATATTAAATGACAGTACACTCTTTAGGCACCTACATTGAATCATACCGGAGGTCTTTTAATGAACAGTCAACCTCAAACAAATTCTACGGGACCAATAACAAAACCAGCTGTAACACCATCTAGCAACGTTTCTTCAGAACAAGGTGTGTGCAAACTATTTGAATTATTTAAGTGAATTAAATTAATGTTAATGTTCAAAACGGGTGATACTCATATAGATGATCAAGTGATTGTATTTACAGACAAGACAATTTTTAAGGAGGTTTTATACTTTAACATGTATACATTACTAAACACCGTTCAACAAAATATTTTATCACAACTTATATCATTGTGGCGTATAGAAATATGTACTATCAAAAGCACGTCGCACTCTCATGAAGACATATCAAATTTTGTATTCTATGTATGTAATTATATGTTATATTAATTTCACATTTACAATAATTTTATTAGGTGGTAATAGTCAACAGTCTGTGGCAGTAGCAACTGTTACAACTGGTCAAGGAATACCTGTAGCAGGTCACGCATCCATGCCAGCGCAACCACCGCGATCCACGGCTATGGTTACGACTGCTCCTGTAAAAAAACCTACACCGCCACCAGCAACTACATCTAATCCACCAACTCCACCACCGAGTGTTACACCTACAAATACGAATTCTATAGTAGCTTCACCGGTTGTGCCTCAGCCACCACAGCCACCGACATCCGTCAGTTCCTTCTCAAATGCAAACACACCTGTACCTACAGACGGGGCAACTTTAACTCAACAGTCAGATCTTTTGCAACCATACAATACTCTAGGTATATGTTTTATTGTACTGCATACAGCACTATACCCGCTTAATTACAGCGATGCTTAACCGACTGATCGATTGAATATTTGACTATAGAACTATTTACTTAGTATATTAAGCAAGCATCCTCTGTATGTTGCTTACGCTCAATACTTTTCACTTTAATTCCAAACATATTTAGAGGTGACCAAGCCATACAAATATAACATCTATCCAAATAGTTGCAGAGATTAGTCGCAATTAAACGGGCATTGTCGTAATTAATAATATTTATGTTTTGTTTTATTTTATTTTTATAATACAAAACCTACGTCAATATGTTCTTATAAAATTTTCTTTTTGTATATAGCTCCTCCTGTGCCTACTACGCAAACGTCGTTGGAACAAACCATGTCATTAAAAAAAAAGCCACACATACCAATGATTCAAACACCGCATACAACAAATAATAATACAAATTTAAATTTACTGCCTGATGTAAAAACGCCAGTGAATATGATGCCTGCAAGTATGGCATCTAATTTAAATTTGGGAAATATCACCATGGCAAATCTTAATATGAATTTGTCGCAAGGATTGGCCACGCATATGTCAATGCACAATCAACTAGAGAGTATGATAAATACAACATCACCATTGACCAATATACAAAATTCCCATAATGCTACAATGTCGCAACAGCATTCCAATGGATTTTCCAATATTAAGCGTGAGAATTCTCCGCCCAATATGTTGAATAATAATGGTATACCTGGTCTTAATATGGGGATGAATATGGGTGGAATGGGTTCAATTTTTGATCCTATGCCCATCGTTTCTATGCCAATGCAAATATCTCAAATGCCAATCAAGAAAGAAGAAAAATCGATATCAGTTTCTCAGTCACAAATGCCACAAAAATCTATGGATGGTATGTATTATAATTAATTTAGGTTCAAAGCATGCATTACAAAGCATATCTATGTTACACCGCAGCAAGTTTCAATCTTTATGTTTAAATTTAATTCATTATACTTATACATATCATTCGATCGCTTTTATTTTCTAATTGTTTCTCACATTCTCTATTTGATACTAAAATAGTGTGTGTGAGTGCGTGCGTGCGTGCGTGCGTGCGTGTGTATTTTAATAATATTTAGTAATATTTAGTAATACAAAATATTTCTACTTTTTTATATTTTAAATAATGCTTTTTCATTTTTCTTCTTACACGGCGAACCTAGTATTTTCTGGTGTTGTAAAGCAAATGCATCAGCTTTGTTGAAAAATTGTTTAATCCTCGCTGTGTTTCTTTAATGTATACTGTTCACATTCTAGACTGCTATATTAACTGCTTACTAATCGAATATATAATGCTGTTGCTCTAGCCGGAGCTCTTTTTGCAGAAATGAGTACAGGAATGCCACCAATGGGAAATCATTCGAGTTCGCAGCTCATGCCTGAGAAAAAGATGACACCACCTGATTCGAAAAATCCTGTGTCGAATTTTGCCTCAGCTTTTAAAAACAAGGTAGAGTAACAATCGTTCAATTACGTATTTTTCTTTCTTTCCTATATTATTCGTGTCTAATCTTCTTTCTCTGTTAATCTTATGCAGACTGTAGAACAAAATGTGAAAAATGCTTCATCGTGGTCATCTTTAGCACAAGCATCGAGTCCCCAATCTGCGGCAGGAAGTAGTATGAAAAGCGCTGCACAGGATTCATTCCAAGCATTCAAAAAGCAAGCCAAGGAAAAACAAGATAGGGTTAGTATGAATGATATTTATTTTGCGAATAATACAATAATATTATTTGAACATAATGTATATGTGGTTACTTAATACAATATTTTCTTATTTCTTCCGTTTTATCTGGGTGAGATACATACACGTGCGATACATGTTGCAATGAATGCTAATTTTGTTTTATAGCAAAGAGCTCTATTGGAACAACAAGAAATGCGTAGACAACAGAAAGAACAAGCAGAACGAGAGCGCTTACGGCAAGAGAGCGAAAGAAGAAGAGAACGGGAAGAAGAAGATGCATTAGACAAAGTTAGGAAAACCGTTGGTGATCAACAAGGAAACGTCATGACTGCTACATCAAGGGCAGAAGAGGTCAAAGCTATTGTCGATACTGATAGTAGTAGTCCAAGTCATTCATCCAGTCAAGACAAGGCTGCAGCTGAAAGAGAACGTCAAAGACTACGAGAGCAAGAACGACGACGGCGCGAGGCGGTAAGTTTCACTGTAATTTTTTATCTGCGCGGATATTTCATATCTCGTCAGAGAAAATCGCCTTTAAAGTTTTACCTATTATAAATATATAACAAGATTCAGACATACAGCGCTAGTAGACAGAAACAATATCATTAAAATCAAGGTAGAAAATATTTAACATGTTCACGCCAGCGAGTACGACCGGTGGCTCACGCTCGAGTCTTCCATCAGGCGGCGTGCATCACCGGTGGTTCACACTTGAATGTTCCATCAGACGGTGCGTACCACCAAAAATGTAGTTCTTCGTCTCGTAACTAGAAAAAATTTCCGTATAGTTGAAAATTTAAATAATAGATTTTAAAATTTAATTAATAATAGTATGCGGCCCTCGAATAATAATCCATACGAGCGCCGCCCCACAGCGAGTAACACAAGTAGCAGTAGCGCCGGCGTGAACGTGTGAAAGATGATAGAAGTGTTGAATGGTTTTATAGAAAGAATTAGTCGCGAGTCGATTTTCTATCGTCTACAATTGTTGTAGACGAGTTTGCCAAGAATGGGTATATTTATTATTTCAGATGGCTGGACAAATTGACATGAACATGCAAAGTGATTTGATGGCTGCGTTTGAGGAATCATTATAATGTTATTTGCTGCTCATTGTAAATCCATTAAAACCGGGCAGGACTTGGATGAATGTGTGGCGCTGGACGATACTGAAGAAACGTATTAATATATACGTCAGTCAATAACAAATAATAAATAAATAAATAAATAAATAAATAAATAAATAATAATGAAATAATAATAAACTGAATAAGAGATCGGTGTAACAGTAAAAGAATACAATGGTGGTGCGAGTTGGGACATTCCAACGGAAAACGCTAATTTTATTGTTCGAGTGAATCGAACTACGAAGAGACACAGTTTATCAAATGATGGAAAACTTGTGTGTAATCGACGGACACCTAAGTGTGACCTACTGTAATTAGATAAATACTTACACAATACTTTGAAAATGCTACACTGACTATTGTGTTACATTTTTCCGGTTTTCATAAGTTTGTACTTTATGTAAATTTGGAAACAAAACAAAAATATATTATACAGAAGATAAGTGAATGAAAGAAAGCGTATGAGAGAGAGGGAGAAAAAGAGAGAGTATATATTACGTGCGATCAACGAATGGATGAGTATGAGAGCATGGGGGGAGAGTAAAAGTTGTGTGTATATTTAGTTAAGTTTTATATTTTTCCACATTCAGTCATTAATCGTTGGTAGGATTACATAGACAGTGTTTCTGCCAATAATACATATAATTATTAGCAATTACTAATAATTTCATTGCATATTTCTTTCTGGATTATGAATATATACTATTTGTAATCACGAAATAGATAGGCTTGTTAAGTCAATAATATAGAAAAAAATATACCTAATGCGGACATACACATTGATGAATTTAATCGTATTGATCGTTACGATAGCCCAATCTATATCGATTTCAATTGACTTGGAAATCAGAGAGGGCCAATCGATTGATTTGGAGAAAAAAGAAAGATGGGGAAAGAAGTATTTGTAAACTCACCTTAGAAAAAAGTCGTCAATTATTACGAATAATGGTAAGGTGATTATAGAATGATGTAGTATCAATCCTACCAACCTTTAGATCAGATTCCACATATGTACCTAATCCTTGGTATACTCTAGGATCACAGAAACAGAAAGTGTAACACGGTACCGACTCGCAAATGAAACATTATCTAGAAAAGAATTACGGGTTTTTTCTTTTTTTTTTCTTTTTTTTCTTTTTTTTTTTTTTGACAAAAATGAACTGTTTGTGTGAAAGAATTTATTAGAAAGAGGGTTAGAAGTAAATTATTAAGATGCAAAGGGTATTTTTTTTTCATGATTAAAATTTTACAGAAAGAACTCGGCGTTTTGTATGTTGTACATGATCTGCCAGTAATAATGCGTATCCCGAGTAGAAACATTCAATCGGCAAGAAAAGTACAAAAAAGGATATCTAATTGAAAAACCGATTACTGATTGAAGTTCGAATTTATTGCGTGCTGCTATTATTCTACTACTATTACAAAGGGATTCATTTTTAAAGAAGTATTTCAATTTGTAGAAGTTACGATAATAATGGCGATAGTAGTACACAGACATTACGTAATAACAATAGTTATTATGTGAGCTATATCATTATTATTATTATTATTATTATTATTATTATTATTATTATTATCATAATTAATATTAATTATTATTATTAATAATATTATTAATATTATTATTAAATTATTTCATTAAAAGGAATTTTATTTTTTTAAGAGCCTTTTCAAACCTGCAATGTCTTTCTCTTTATTGTAGCGTGACAAATGAGTTTTATTTGGAGTTAAAGAAACGCTACGTTCGCATAAGCTGTTTGTGGTAAAACATGTTCAATTTTATTTTTATCTTAATTCGGAAGAGTATATTGTTCACAAATACATGTTCCTTTTTACGTGATACTAGAACAAATATTTTGCAACTGCAAACAATGCGAAGTTCTTTTATGATATTCAGAGAAGGACGTATACGCAATTTGGTACATAGTTTGATGCACGATGGTTACAACATCATCAGAATGAGCTCGTTTTGCTCTCAAGTTGCAATCGTTGTTTTCGCTTTATATCAAGGCGTACACGATATTGATGGTAGATCACCAATACGTAGCGTTTAATTTTATTTATTCTGCGTTTCTTTTAACACGATTTATCACGGTATCATACAATTCAGCTTTTGAAAAACCTGATGAAGTCTAGCGTTGTCGTTAAGAAAGAAGTGTCATTTTAAAAATCGGCCGTGCCATTTTAAAGAAAAATTTCTCGAAAGGCACGACCGATGAGACAAAAAGAGTTGACTGGCGTTTAAATTGCTATGTACCTCGCCGAAAGATGACCGTAGTTAGCGGCATTACAGCGTATACAAATAATTTATTATTACACACGCGTTTAGACCTGATTCTGTCGCATTAAATTTATTTTGTATAGTCTTTCGGGTTTGTCGAGCGTTTCTTCTAAACGATCGCAACTGGACTTCATGTGGAAGAACGTGTCCGGATGACGAACAGGAAAATGTAGGAGGCGTATCAATGCTAAAGATCACGAAGGATACACGATCATTAGTATTCAGATTTGTAAAGTAACGTTAATTGTATGTGTGCGTGTGTATGATTTGTTTAGTTACGTATAAATTACGACCAGCCGAGAGAAACGTAAATTCCAAGTGCAAGTGCATCGATGCACCGACTGGAGAAACGTAATGATTGAACCATAATGTCGTAAATAATCGTTCGAAGTATTCGTCGGGTTTAACGATAAAATTTACTGTGCGATGTGGTTGTTTCTGGTCGATTGAAATATCGCGCGGGGAAACAGGATCGCAAGGAAACGGTTCGAAACATGACTGACGCAATAAAATGGAGAGGAAAAATTTCTGATCATGTTCGCACCGATATTTGTAATCCTGTTTTCGTTGCTAAGTGCATCGGAGAAGATGGACGAGAAACATGTCGATTGCGATATAATAAGTATCCATCTATGGAATGGCTCTTTATTCTCATGTGTTGTGTGCGCTTTCATATCAGTACGATCACACGTTCGTTCGTTCGTTGATCGTCAGTACTAATTCTAGCAATACTAAGTAGACTATCTTACATCTTTTTTTTTTTTATTTTACATGCCGGAATTGTTTCCGGATGTTTGTCAATCAAAATTCAAGATTTACGATGAAATCTTGCCTCTCGACCTCTAGCAATCTATTTACAGCGATACTGACGTTCGCGTCTTAGCATGTATAATGATTTAGTCATCCATATGTTAATTGTTGTTGTATGCACTTAACGCGATAGGGCAATTTCTCGCGAGGATGTCAGTAATTGCGAAATAATTGGGAAAGCGAGAAATGATCGATCGTGTTTTCTGTTCTTGTAAATTAGAGTGTTCTTTCGGTATAAAATGATATTTCCAGGAGATAATGGAATTGTCCTAGATATAAATCGAATGAAGTTTAAGCGTAAGCGTAATAAATATGCCGTTTTTGTTCGTAACGTTTATCATTATCGGTATTCGAGCAAGATTTTTCGAGAATGTGTGTATCGGCGTGTATCGGCGTGTATCGGCGTGTATCGGCGTGTATTGGCAAATATAATTGTAAATTCAATATATTTGATATTCGAGTATGATCGTGGTACGCTATAATGCGATGTAATATATGACATAAAATGTTAGCAGATATGAAAAAAGAAAACATTGACATGTCATTTCATGTTAAACATAATCGATTTTTTCTATCCAGAAATATCATATAACCAGAAACATGATTTTTCATGGAAGAGAAAGTCGTTTGCAATAGTTTAAATATTTTCGTGTACAGTTAGTATATGTTTATCTTCCAGCCAACGCTTTTAACGATATTTTGTATATGTTATTTTTCTATTTGTTCTAATCTTTCGTGTCCTGGGTGTAGTTAATAATGCAAAACCGGTATCGCTCAGAAATGATGAATTCTTCGCTAAACGATGGAGCAATGAAAGCTATGATTTTAATTGTTTTTGCTCGATTATTGTCTATATTGTACCATTAGACTGACCAATCGCAAGTGTCTTCAAATGTTTGGAAGAATTCCTCTGATTATGAAATTGCGTCGCGTTAAAGTAACGAGCTCAATAGTGACACGAATTCTAAAACGAAAAAAAAAGATATTAAGAAGAAAGAATTAAAAAGAATAAAGAATTAAGAGCGCGTGAGTTTGGCAAAGAGAAAGCGAGAAAGAGAGGCAGCGTGCGAGAGAAAAGATGGGCATAGGAATGAAAGTGAGAATGGAAGAGAGAAATGAGGAATGTGTGTGCTAGGTATTATGATTGTATAATACATAGTTTATAACTGTACATATGAGGAGAAATCATTGGCAGCAATTTAAATAGAATACAAATATCTATGTATAAAAAGTAATAAGTACTATTATACACACCTCTATATATGTGATAAGGTTTGTAATATTTAAGGGAGGCCGATAGATTGTATTAACCTACTAGAGATCTCAGTATAAGTTACTAGGTAAAGACGTAATAATTCGTAAGTAACACCAAAATCACTCCGCTGTATCAAAAATATCAAAAAATAATTTTTTATATAAGTTCCCACGGGCGCACATCATCTCCAATAGCACACAAGTTTTAGTAGACTTATTACTGATAGCGAGACATTAAGCTGGTTGTACATAAATAATAATGATGAAATGAAGAATAAATGGCTAAAATAAAAAAATGCTTGATGTTGTTAAGTAAGAGGGATCATTTACTAGGTCAAGTTTGTTTACATACTTGCTTCTACTCAACCATTTTTATTCAAAAAGAACCTTATAACTTTCTCCTATATCTGTGTCATTCACGTTAATTTCAAAAGGCAAATAAAAGCAAAATTGCAACTTTATATTGATCTGCCGCATATAATACGCACTTGTGTATAAATCGTTTGTTTAATACATTATATATATATATATATACATATATATTAATACATATATATATATATATATATATAAAGTTAAGATATTATTAAACCGTATATTACAATTTGAAATCATCAAGTTTTGAATCTTTTATTTTGTGGATAACAAACTTGGTAATATAATATCAAGTAATAAATTAAATTGTTGTTTCATTTAAATCTCTATTTGCTTAACAATATCAAATTAAACAATATTGTCTGTTCTCTTATTAATCCCTAAACATAAGAAGAGAGACTTTTATTACATATTTGAATTAATGTTACGAGGCAAGTGTGTGAATACAAAGTTACTGCAGATTATTAATCATAAGCATATACAGAATTACCTTTCTTAGTTTATAATTTTGCATGTTTTATATATATATATATATATATATATATATATATATATGTATGTATGTATATATATATATAAAGATATACATATATAAATACAGAGCGTAAAACAAGCAGGGAGGGTGAGCGTGCGAAACGGATAGAATGAAAGAGTGTTATATAGTCGTCGATAGGAGAGATACTAACTGAAATATTATTGTCTCGTGTTTGACGTTTTCTCTTATGTTGCGAATCTATTAGAATGAATAAGAAATATTGTATATACTAATTAATACAGATAAAACAATGCATATTACACGTTATTATAATCTTTACAAATATACTAATTACCTACGGTTTAATTATTAATAACTAATTGAAAGTAATTGTTGCGATAGTTTTTCATTATTACCTCATCCTCTTAAGATAACTCATGTATAAACATTACAACGGTATAATTAATTAAACTAGAATAAAAAATGTCTTAAGATTGAAACTTGATGACTGAAAAGTTCATTTCAATACCTCCTAAATGATTTCTCAATAATTACGCAAAAACTAGTTAAACTCGAGCGCTATATTCTTTTCACGAAATATTACACACATATTAATGTATTTTATATATCATACTTAAAATCTGGATAATTATTTTTTGGAGCGACTAAATTTTTTCAATATGTAAACTTGCGTACGAATGAAATCACGCCTTCAAGCTCGAAATCTCCTCTTATATTCATTCCGACTAGACTCTCGCTGTATGAATACTCTTTGCTACGTCGGCTATGCGTACATACTGTAAGATCGAAGAGTAATAAGAGTAATAAGAGTTTGCTTAAAATTTATTTTGCTAATACCAAAGAGCAAATTAGAGCACTCGTTGAGCAATACTAACCATTTTACTAACCATTTACGAAACCATTATTTTGTATAATCGTCTACAACGTTGTTCCACATTTATAAACATTTATTCAGTCATTTTGTTAGTCAAATAAGATTTCATCTAATATAACATAATACAAACATTTCAAACTCTTGATGTGCTTCATATTGACTCTTAGCTTATCGTGATTTCGAAGTTTCCCTGGACTAAAGTATTAGTGATAATGATATGTATATGTAATGATTATCAAATATTTACAGATAAATCACATTTTACTTACTTACAGGTTAATAAAACGTTTCTCAACAATGTCAATACATCCTATACCACGTATATCATCGATTTAATTTAAATATCGTATTATTTTGAGCGGAATAAGAAATATCTCGTTATTCTTTAATTTTCTGACATACGATGGATGATACACCTGGTCAGAATTAACTTCAATTTCTCCTGGTTCCGTCGAAGAATTTAATGGATCATCGCTCATTTTATATATTTGTTTTGGGGCTAATGTATCAGAATTTTCTAAAATATCCGATTCGTAACTAAAAATATACATATATGTATTTAGATTTTAATTTTTTTTCTACACGTTTTATTTAATCAAAATGAAACTACAATAATACGATAATGTCAACTATTCGGAATATGCGATAGATTTGCGCCACAGCTCCATGATTCTTTTATATTTACTTTAATATTTTTTTTATTTACTGAAATAGGTATTCCGTTTTGTTGTGCATACTTTAACAAATCTGATCTTTCTGATAGCTTTGTATAAAAGTCTGTAACTAATAAAATTAAAAGATCGCACATAAGACATATAAAGATATATACGAGAGTAACATAAAGTTTAGATACAGTACCTGGATGTCGGGATAGAGGTTGTAGTAGCTTTTCCTGTCGCATCATCAACAATTATAAATGCATTTTCAGATTTTTCAATTCTTGTCAGAGCTTTGCTAATGCATGGCCGAGCGATTGTTGTGCCTAAAAGGTGTTTATACCTTCGTCAAGTAGTCCACATGCAATAGCCGGCCACACAAACGAAGACAGGAAAACATCTCTGAGATCTTCTATTATGACCTTTCAAATAATAAAATTATCTACGATTAAATAGAAAAGTTGGCATGACAGAAGAGATGGACTTTATATCACTGTAAAGATTAATTATAACGAGTAACATTATATCTACTTGCAGAGATTTCGGCGCATAATTTAGAAGATATATTTGTAAATTAATTAAAATTTTGTTAATACCTTCAAGGCAGCAATTTATTGTAATGCCTTCTTTCTAGAGGTATTGAAATCTTTCTCTTGTCCAATACATACTTGCCTACATTCAAATCCTTATTATAGTATTTACTTTCCAAAGAATCATTATTTTCAGTATATTTACAATATAAGCGATAACTTGATATCCTTTTCCTTTCAATCACAATAGCATACACGATGTATCTAAACCATCGCTATATGCTAGACCGACTTTCTTCGTTGATTTAGGTATTTTTCAAAATTCTCAAGATCTCAAGATCTCAGGATTCTCAGGATCGAGATTTAAAGGCAATGTGACAAGGTCGATATTTTAATTAAGATGACAGCTGGATTTCATTACATGGACAATTCTGAGTCTTGACCCATGCTGAACGATAACCCATGAACGATTATCGTAGTAGTACATACTATACAAAGAGTTAACTTGTTCGTGAATTTCAACTGACAACTTGTTTGTTAAAATTTTATCTTTAGTTAACGTGGTACGGTATAAGTATAAAAAAAGAAACAAAATTGGATCGAAATGTAGGCCTTTATAAGCAGAACATTTTGTTTAGACTACAATCTACATACACATAGGTATATGTATATATTATATATATTATTATATAATATATTATATATACATATATTATATTATATTATATAATAATCAGTACCGTAAATTTTGTAGTAATCTCGCCGCTAAGTAATCGCAATAATAACGCACATCGATAATCATTCTGATCGTTAACAGACTAACTAACTTCCATCAATCGAAAGTGATATACAATTGCTTTGTATATGCAGGCAGAAGTTTCAACATGTATATACTTAACGATATAGTAAAACTTTTACTTTACGAATGAAACAGCTAGAAGTCTTTTATAGTTGGACAGTTTTTAAATTGAAATAAATGCACGCTTTAAGATAAACTAATAGCCGTATTTGTACTATGTATAATTTAATACAAACACATACATACATACATACATATGTATATATATATATATATATATATATATATATATATATGCCATTGAAATGCACTTGATTAGCTATAAATCGATAATACAACAAAAGTATAATAAATAACTAAATGTATATCTATCGCTTTATTATACAGCAAGATACTTAAACATTTGTATCTTTCAAGATATTTTAATAGCTTTAACCACTTATAAAATAAATATCAATGCCATCGTATTGTTTCATTAAATTATGTCTTACTGAAATCAATATGACTATATAATATATAATATACTCAATTCTCATATGAATTGAAGAAGAAATACTGACTTTGTAAACAAAATTGACTATGTCTTCTTTATCATAATGTAACAACGAATAGCTTTTGAAGCGCGAGATAAAAAAGATACTAATAACGAGAAACTTGAACACGAATATCACGATTCTCCACTACAATACATCAAATTTCTCTGCTAAACGTGTATTATCAACAAAGGGACAATATGACATGGAATAACATACGATATCCGAGCTGGACAATCGCGAGCCTAAATTACCATTAAGCATCTCCGTACGATTAGCATCGATATTGCCAACAGATTTATTCATTCCATATTAATTTTTTATTCGTGCTGGCCACGTGCAGGCACTTAACACCGGATATATTTTCCTCCTGCCGCCATCTACATTCTGGCCATATGACATTTATGACATGCCATTCTTCGCATTCTTCAATGTTTTTAATTAGTCGCTAACTAACTACTCGACTTAAACAATTGACTGTATGTTCCTTATCTTATACTTTAATTGTAATTCGAGATCATCCATGAATATTTCGTGGCTTTTATTATTGACGGAGCCGAAGCTAATGGCATATTAGGAATGCGGGAACGTGTCTTTATTTTGTTTACAACATAAAGGTTTCTTTATACGTGAAGTTTACTCAGGTCATCTAAGAAGGATTTTGGTGTGATTATATGCGATGATCCTGAAGTAAAATGATAATTCAGTGTTGAAACAAGTTTAATTAGGCGAAAACTTTTAATATATACTCACCAATAATCACTTCCCAATTTTTTAAAGCATTTGTAACTTCATAACCGCATCGTATTTCAGAAAAACAAACACCACCGACAACGAAAACGATTAGTCGTGGTACGTTCTTAATGGTTTGCGAACCTTTGTCTTTGTGCCAATGTCCATATCTTGCACTAAAAGTAAATTACAATGATGTTACAAAAATATTAACACCTAATATTATTTCTATACAGGTTCTTACTCTACCTAGTTGGAGCATGATATCCCGAGCTTGCTGCTCGTCCAGCCAAAAAAGGGAAATGTTTAGAATCAAGTTTATCTTCAATAGCATCTTCCATAATGTCCTTCATAACTGGAGTCCAACGACTCATTTGATAAGTATGTTCTGTAATTCTTTCCTTACGTTGTACGGTATACAATTTTCTGCGGTTTCCACCCTATAAGTGTAATGTGATAAATTGGTATTAATTTAACAACAAGCATGTGAAAGTATATATATTTGGAGAATGAATACATAATTTGTTAATAATTGACAAAATAAAATACTTACGTCTACAACTATATTGATACCAAGATTTGCCATGTTTACTATAGTCTGTTTATCGTCAGCAGATATTTGGGCATGATGAACTAGGCGGTTCAGATTCTCTTCAGAAATACCATTTTTACTAATAACATATAGCGCAATAATTCGCAATTTGTCTAAATGATGTACTGTTTGGTCAAGTAAAATCGGGGTAATATTTTTCATTTGATCTTTAATACGTTCTCCCTCAGCGTCTGTACCCATTGCTAAATCCTAATGAAACATGATATATAGTATATATCGTACTTGTTGAATAAGTTAACATTAAAAAAACATTAAAATTAAAAAAAGAAAAAAAGAAAAAAAGAAAACGGATTATATGTGACATATACTTGTTCTACTTTGCACAGTTTATCTACATTCCCTTGATAACGTTTCATACAATCTTCTGCTAATTGTAAGTGTGTTGCATATTTGCTCAATTCCTTTTGGTACTGTGGCATTCTTTTGATCATTTGTGAAAGGTCTCTCATGCTCTGTTTGTCTCCTTGTGGCATTCTTTTTGATTCTGTGAATTTCTTTAAATTTTTAGTGACATTCCTAGAAACAAATTACATGTTTTATAAATGATATCGGACTGTTTCCTTTAATAAATTTGTTCGTTATTCTACTTACTGTGAAACTACAGCAATATGTTGATGTCTAAGCTCTACCCATAAATCGTCATTTTCATCCAATAATACTTCCTTTTGTACCCCCGCTGAAGCTTCGAATCTTATAAAAAATTTCATATATTGAAACATCATTTGAGATTAATGATAATAAATATTACATTTACCTGTAGACATCATTATCAATATCTAACAGATCGTACGCCATAGCTTGCAGCGTTAATTCATGTAACAGTGGAGAGACACAGTCAAATCCTCTATCTAGGATAAGCAATTGGGAGCGTGCTTTCTCAGGTCCTTCGCCCATGGTCGGTTCATCCGCTTTGTAAGCATCCAATTTCTGTTGAACCATATGTGCCAGCTCAACATTTCGATCGAAATCGCTGTGGGAATAATGAATATTTAAAACAATGCAGAACCAATGAAGAACTAATCTAACACTTGATCGAATTCTAAACTCAAGCTGAACTAAAAATATTTTAATCGTTACGGTAATGCAAAAGAAGAGGAATATATATTATATTGTACCTTCGATATCTAACTGATGGATATTCTCCGAGAGTAGCACAAAGCGTCGCGATCTGTTCAGCTATTCTTTCCATATTGGCTGTTCTCAAGTTGGAGAAGGAAGCGTTGTAAAAACAAGCGAACGTTTCACGCGAGTCCAAAGAGAAAACCTATTGAATTACGTACTCGTTTTAATATTATCTGTGCATTGATTGTTACATATTAACTTGTAATTTTATTTCAATTTTCGAAGGCAGTGTAACACACACACACACACACGCGCGCGCGCGCGCGCGCGCACACACACACACATACACACACACACATTGAGGAAGAATAACAGGGCTGGTAATTGCATGCATTGAAAAGAAAAAGAAAAGTTTGATCGCGAAAGGAAAGACAGGAACATACACGTAAGGTAATTATAGAAGTCTTTCGCCTACATTCTACCCCGTAAAATAAAGAATTGAAGCATATGTAGGAGTTCTATTTATCGAAACTGAGAAAATTAGAAACAGTAACTATCACGATTACAACTATTGCTAGTCAGCTACGAGTTTTTTCTTTTGTTCGTCACCTGCGACTCGTAAGGCAGGAAAGCGATGTTGATCTCTTTCAGGGTTTTGATCTTTTTAGCGGCGAGAGACTTGCAGAGTTCATTGAACAGCTCCTCCGGACACACTGCTCGCGTGCAAGCATGAATGCATTCCGTCGTTAGTACGTGCTTTATATGTATGTGAATACTGTACAAAATAGGCGAGTAAGGGATAAAAGTCAAATAATTGTGTTAACATTGTCATAATCACTGGTCGAAAAATCGGAAGGTAGGCTGTGAGTCAAAATATCATATGGCTGTGAATAGGGTGGTGTCTGTAAAGGGCGTTGATATGATATGTGTTTGTTCGTGTATATGTTGGTGAATGTGTGCCCATCACCACGGAAAACGTAAAGTTATCAAACATTCGGTTTCTCCGTTACAGTTTCCTTGCTTTACCTGCTCCTCGTACGGTATGAAAGCGATGTTGATCTCTTTTAGTGTCTTTATGCGTTTAGCTACCAGGGAGAGACACAATTCTTTGAACAACTCATCGGGACATGCTGTAAAGAGATATACTTAGAATCTTATATGGATTACCGAAATCGAATGTACCGGACTGTCCATTCTCGTACAATTTCTTTTTCAATTTCCTGTTTATTAAACGTGTATATTGTGAAAGAAACATAAAATCGAAAATGAACTTTCATGTGTACGCGAGAAATAAAAAGAACGTGTACAGAAAATATTAAGGTGACCAAGATAGAAATGAAATTATCTTGATTGTTTATAACCGTTTCTCTTATGACAATGTTTGCCATGTAATTAATGTGGGAAGTGCGAAACTGCGTACCTTCCGTGAAATAAACGTGAGCTACTTTGTAAGTAGTTCTAGTAGGATTGCTGAAGTCTTCGATCAACTTTTGGACAGACGAATTGCATGGTGTGATCAAGTAGATCGCCTCCATGGTAGGTAACGGTTCCCGTTTTTTGTTGATATCTTCTACCAAGGTGATGCCTTGAGCACTGATATCGTGCATTTTACAGCACGCTGATACCATCCTCATGGCCAGTTGATCAACTACCAAAATACGCCATTGTACCCCACTTGTTCCAGTCTTCTTTTGTTTAATCACTTCGTTCATAATCTCTATAAGGAAAAATGATATGATAGGAAAGAATCATAATAATACATATATATCGCTAAATACAAAGAACATATTTTTAATAGCCCGAAGATCATTTGATTGCAGTTCTATTTCGATCGGTATGCATTAGAACATCGCTCATCATACTTTGATATATCTAATGAAAAACCAAAATGTAGGTAATTATTTGACAATTATTGGCGCTCTCGACGTGTATTGATCGTTCTCACGGACGATGACGTCACGCTAGACAGGATTGTATCTAAAGAACAAGGAGCCCCATTTCGAATAATACGTAGTAAGTAAAAAATGGATAGAAAGAAAAGGGTATACATTGATGATTATTTCAGAAGAAAAGTCCTTCGTTAATTGGACATTACGAGTATTTGGATTTCATCGTATCATCGAAATTGGTTTACTAATTAGATTATTCAATATAGACTTGTATCGATAATAGACTCAACAATTCCACGATGCATAGTAATTGTTGGTACTGTTTAATGAGAGATATTGCGACGTTTAATTATAGAAAATAAATATTATCTTAGTAATAGCGAAACGAAAGTAATAGAAACGATTGAAAGGCACGTTACGTTGGAGCTCTTTTAGAAAACAATTAATTAGTATCAAATTTACGAAACGTTTATGAAACGTTTTAAAATAGTTCAGTCTACTGTATTTAAAAATGATTTTAATAATTTATATGGATATATAATTATCAAATTTGTAAGTTATTATGTATTTAGATAGAAATAATAAAAGTCCAAGCATAAATGTTTACGAATAATATATATTTCAGATGCAAACACGTTTTGCCAAAAATAAAAATGATTGACTTTAGATTTTATGACATTAAAGTATAATATTTATCGAGATAGAATATGAATAAAGTAAACTTTTAGAATCAATAGATTAAGAGATTGGTAAGTATGCGTGTTAACAACCTATGTTACTTTGCGCAATAAAGTTTCTATTTTATATGAAATTTGAGTGCAACGCGATTCTGAAACATAAGCTTGACATTTTTATCTAGCAGCCGCTTCATAAACGATGAAATCATCACAGCATATACGCCCTTTTGGAGGTTACGGATTCTGACAGTGATGTAAATGATATGACCTTTATGTAAAATAAATTTACAAGATTGTTCCAATATTACAATACAAAGAAATTTAAAAATTTTGCTTATATCGCAGGGAGTTACATTATTTTTTGTTACTCACTTTGACCAACTTGTCCCTTGAGCGCCATTTTGCTAGTGACTGACTGTAGATATGCTTACTAGGTGGCGTTGAGAACCGAACGAATAGATAATTCTAGAATTATCTTATAGTCGGTAATTATCTATAGTAACGTTCTTTCGTTCGAATCGATGACACTGAGATCGGACCGCTATTGCTAATGCAAGTGTTTAATAAAAATTATCCTCTTTATTTACAGATTTTATCAAATTAGTTGTCTCGTGTATATCAATTCATTCGTATTTGAGAAGTGGTATAAGGAAGAAGGATTTCGTGTAATATAACGTGGATTTGGCAATGAATACTTTGACAGTGGGCAAGCTAGAATATCGTGTATCGTGTAGATACTGTATAAAAAAATGTTCGTGATCAATCTAGTAAAAATATATAAAGCTACCTATATGTATATAATCGTGTACATAGTAAACATAACAATTAAAATTGTAGAATAATGCTAAAAGTTCCTTAAATGGTTCGTGATAAAATATCGAACGTTGTATATTATTATATTATGGGAAACTATATTTTCAGATTATAATAACATTTATAACAGATTATAATAATATTTATTGATCATAATTATTAGGTAAAATTATGATATATGTAAGATATCGTACAGATCGTATTTTTGTAGTCGGTTTTTGTAACTAAGATGTCAGCAAAGTCGGTTCTTTTAATTCGTACTTTCGATATATCGAATCATGGAACATGAATTTATCTCGAAAGTCGAATTTCGTTTCTATTATCGAATAATGTCAGTTGAAAAGCTACGTACGTTCGATCTATTAACGTTTTTTGTAGGGAAATAAGGAATCGATCGTTTAAGAGAAATTGCTAGTTGAAAGGAAGAAAACAGTCGAAGTAATTATGCGAAAAGGATATACGAGATGCGAGTGCACCACCTGAAAGCGAGAGGGTCTAGCGACGAAGCGACACGCGAGAGAAGGAGAAAGAAGATCAGTACAACGAGGACGTGAGAGGGTTTGTTGAGTTAGTTCGGATTTGTTCGCCGGTGTGCGTGGATCGCGCGTAGACAGTTAAGGCGCGCACAACGGCAGACAGTGTGTATGCTCGCGGTCGGAGAAACGACATTTCTACGTTTACTTTCCTCGTGATTTCGTATATTGTTTTGTGTGCGCGCGTCCCCGTGTCAGATTCAAAAATACGTCGGTTTCTCTAGCATCGTGTCAATGTACGGGAGAATGTGTGTCGCGGATGTTGTTTAACAGTGATAGCACGTCCTGACTACGGGCTGTTCCATTCGTTTTCTTATGTGACGAGTGTACTTGTGTGGTATATCTTTGGCACTCGGTGTTCTGCTGCAACGATCTACGATGAAACTGGAGTATCCTTGCCGTGTCGAGGGTTGGCTGAACGTCTGTGGTGAGTGTACGATTTCTTTTTATCTTTCGATTTTCTTTTTTAAAAGCAAATCTTTTGTATGCACGAGGTTGCGCGACTTCTTGCTAAATAATGGGGAGGAAAGGATAAAATTAAACGAATGACTCTCGAGAGGAACGAGGAGGGAGGTTATGTACGTTTGTGTGTACAAAAGTGTCTGGTACAGTGAACCTTCGAGATGCACGTGCGCTCTGCCGCACGAGAACGCTATTTCGCTCATTTCGCTAGCCGGCACTCGGCCGGGTCCACACGCTTCGTTGCATAACAACAACCGTAGTGGGAGCCTGTCATCGTTGGTCGTACGGAAATCCCCTGTTCACATCTAACGTCTAACGTCTAACGTCTAACGTCTAACGTCCCAGGAATATCCTATACTTTGTATTTCATGATAGGCTCTCAGCGTTTATCTCTCGGTAAACAAAGTTGTCAGACGAAGAACGTTTTCTTCTTCTTCCCAACCGAAGAATGTTTCTTTTGTATTAGCATTCGTTTATCTTACCGCCAATCCTTTAAGCACACATACTTTTCATTTATTTCGAGTAGGATACATTTATTGTTTATAAGTTGTTTACCTGACACATGGTAAACTATGCGTTTCACTAGTCCGATTAAATTCGTGTATTCAAGTTGTTGTTACTGGCAGCAAGTGTCGGGTTACGTAATATTCCAACGCCCATTTCTAGGTCACAGGGTGACCAAAGGATAAACGGGGTTGTCCAATAATTATTGTTTTTGTTTGAAATTTAAAAATATAGGGGGGATGATATTGCGGTCATCGAGAGCGTAAAAATTAATCGAACAAATGAATATTTATGAGAACGTAAAAGAAAAAGGGATTGAGGATATCAAGATTGTAAGTATTTCGAGTACTCGTGATAGTGCGTGGAAAATTAATTACTTAAATGTAGATAGTTTTGAAGATTATCCGATTAAATGACTTATTAAAATATAAAGTTATTTGAAAATTCGAAATTAAATAAGCTTAGAATTGGGGTAATTGTGTATGCAAATATACAGATACATATGTTTCGGAATATAGAGCGTTATTGACACGTGCATACAGAATGTCCAGTGGAAAATTGTTAACGCTTGTGTACGTAACTATGTAATTTTAATCTTCCTTTTCCGCGTTATCGTACGTTATGCATATCACGTTATTTTGAATTTTGCCATCAAACATTTACAGATGATAGAAGTAACCGTAAATTTTCACTTCTTTTAGCGAGTATGTAGCGATCAGTTACGCAATTATTTACTGTGCGTATGAACGAAGGAAACTAGATCGATCGAACGAAAGCAAGAACAAGCGAGAAAACATGCTTGGATGGCATTTATTGATAGTCATCTAACAATAGCACGAGCGCTAACGTCGTCGAGCTTCTTTTTTCGTCAATCTCCATAGGATGAGGCGATGTTTGATTTTTGCGACCTTGGCAGCCTGTTCCGCATCAAAGTTGGTTTTCAGGCCGAGTTACCAGTTACCGGCAACGCGTTTCCCAAACGAGCCGGAATAGTTGACGTTGAAACTTTAAAACACATGCGATGAATATGTATGGAGCGAGCTAGGTGCAATAAATCGCTATGGAGGGCGGCGCGTGTCGCGTGTTTCGCAAGGAGGCCAGGCTCGAGCGTCTGGTGGACCAGCGTCGATGAATAGTTGAACGACTGCACGGTGTAATCGTTACACGGTGCTTGAAACAATTAGAAGTTCTCGTTTCCGAATGAGTCATCAGAGCGACGTTTAAACCTATCATTCGTTGACTTTTTTCTTTTTTTCTTCTCACTTTTCGATATTTCATGTTTCAATGGAAACGAAAACATACCTACATTGTCCTCTCGTGTTCGATCGACCAGCGAATGCACGTTTCTTGTACCGTGAATTTTGTACACATCCGTTCTTCGAATCTACTCATTTTTGAAGCGTGCGTTTATCTCTTTACAATGAACTAAAGTCAGGGAGTACTTGCTTCGTACGGTTCTTCTTTCTTTGATCTACGATACTCATTTCGCGCAGTCATAACTTTTCCGATTAGAGGTTAATCCGTGTGTAGCGCAGTTTTATGATAATACCTATGAGCGTGTAGCCACATCTCCGAATGGAGAGTTTAGATCTCTAAAATGCTGTAACATCAGTACAGTATAAATAAAATAATGTTTCACGTATTACCAGTGTAATTTTTTACACTTGTAATATTTGAATCGATATCTCGGTTGTACTCGAAGGATGGAAATTTCACTTTTTATTTATCTTATATACTGTGGTGTAACGCGAGCGTGCTTCTGTGAAACGGAAAGAATACACCGCGAAGATAGCGCACACGCGACCGCCGGTTATATATTTGGCTATGTCGCGAGAGCATTAGAGTATGATGACCTTAAACTTAAGTAACTATGACGATCGACTTATAGGTATAACGCGCGTAAAATACGATGCTCCTAGTCGCGTTTCCCTTTAGTCCTATTACGATCTCCACCCGTTACGTTGCTCTCCGCGAGCAGCACATAAATAATTGATTTATTATATGATTTATAACGATTCGATGCCCACTACGTCCGATACGTCCGAAGTTCATGTATACAGCATGCCGCGTTTCCGAACGAATCGACAGGCCAGGTTTATCGCGACTATTGCCTTTACTACTTCATCGTGTAATTGCATTGCTGTTCCTAATAAATGATATCGTGACGAGTCCAGCTGTAAGTGGGATCGTAAAGCTTGAACCCGGGTTCACGATGCGGCGCGGCACTCCGATTGCGACCGCTTAGATACCACCAGCTTTCTTCTCCTCTTTTCAGCTACCAATCAATCGAACCAATTCCCAACGATTCTTTTTTCTTCGCGTTTGACGATCATGCTTTTTATAGATCCCGTTCATTGCTATTTTATTGGAATTTACAATTAGTCGCTTGTAATTCCGTATTTTTTCCGTATTTTTGAATAGATTTTTTCAGTCAGTTTGCCACGAGTCACTCGTATCGATAGCCTCGTATTATTTTACCAATGTGCATTTCAAACTAAATTTTAAATTAATTTCAATTTTCCTGGCCTAATATTCAAATACTTTGAAAGCTTACGAGATTTTTATTTGTATGTAAAATTGGCAAGAGTGAATTGCACGTATACGGATGAGATCGGGCTAACGTGAAAGGCAACAATCATGTACGTTAAAGAGATTTTCATAACGGACCGCGAAAATATATAAACGTGTGATAAACGCATCGATTGAAAAAAGTATAGGCGAAAACTGGATAATCCTGATCGGTCGTATGACAAAATATGTACTTGTATTTACACGGCCGCGTACCGGTTTCGTAAATGAACGTTTCACTGACATTTGCAACAGTCGCTTTATAACGCACGCTTATATCTACGCGTTACGTTGATATCGCTCGAGTAATGAAAAAATCGGCCCGCGCTGACACAGATACCGTATTACATTATTTAACGGGATAACGAAATTGCTGCGTGAATTATCGCGTTTTGCATTCATCGGCAAGCATAGGTGGGCATTGTTACGCGCGAGCATATTGCAATTGGTTGGTTTACTTTTCACATTACACGAGCGCTCGATTAATTTTAGGTTACGATACTGACGAGTGTTTCACCAGTGTGTACGTGCGTGCATTGGATTATACGTATAGACAAATATAAAGGCGCGTCGCTTAGAAATTGACACGCTCCTCTAATTTTTATTTTGTATTTTGTATTTTGTATCTGTATAGTTTCTGTTTCTCTTTGTCGTGCAATCGTATCGCGTTTCGCCAAAAATGATTATTATTACCGTCGAGTTGCATTTGAAACGTTAAATAATTTTTAACTTAATTCTTATGTCAGTGTTGCATGGTTAGAAATGTTGCTTGTTCTTCAAAATTCCCAATTCGAAAACTATATGTTTGATTAAAAAGGAAGGGATTGACGATAGAATCGTTATATCAACGATATTCGTGTCAAGTCGCGTTATAGCTAACGCGTCATCGCGTTGAATGCAACTAAATTTCGCAGATTTATCGTAGTATTGATCAATTATCTAGAATTTCGTCGTTGCCTGTTCATTTTGTGTTTGTTTGGCGTATCGATCGCACTATAGGTTACGTATCGTAGGGGCACAATTGTGATAACACAGATAGAAATTGCAACATCAATGTTAGGCGCAGGTGTACGATAAATCGACCGATTCCAACCACTTTCTCGATCGATCTCTCAAACTCGTTTCATACCGGTTTAATTGACCAAACAAACGCGATCGAATGGAACCGCCTAGATGAGAATTTTACAAACTAGTAGGAGCATAGTTTGTAAAATTCGCTCAATATCCTTATCGTTCAACGATATATAAATTTCTTGCGAAAATGTAAACAATTTAGCAGATACATTCAAAGTTATTCCATTATATTGAAACTCGTTAAATAAGATTTATGAAGTAAATTTTAAGCAGTTTACTAAAAATTGCTGTATGAGTTCCACTTGAAAATTTGTAAAATGTTGTAAGCTATTGCTAATGGAAGTATTTTGATGTTTGCGTCCGGTGTAAGGCATTACGAAATTGTAGATATTACATTTCGATCGATTTACGTTACTCGACTCATCGCGTAGATCAACGATCGAGATCAATACGGCTAACGTGGATCGTAACAAACGTCGAAAAACCTAATTTCCGACAGTTTGATATAGAAATCTAAAGATAGTCGCTGCTGTCTTCTGGTTTCGAGCGCCACGTAGGCGTATTTCAATTGCGTTTATGTTAGATACGATTCCGATGTTTCTGGATTCGATAAATCTCCTATCGCAGGCGTTTTATTGGTTTTCTGTTTGAAATAATAGCGCCAAGGTTTCTGGTGGTAACTTTGCTGCTGCCCTCCTCCGTTCACTGTCTCGCGCGATGCTACGCGATCTTTCTTATTTGTAAATGTAAAACTTTCCACCAATACGCGTATCTATTCTTACGATTGTATCGCCTCTATCAGAAATAACCAATCAGTCTCGCATTCGTTCCAAGCAACTTCTTTTCAGTACCGCAAGTTACTTATAATCGCGTCAGTTAAAGTCGCGTCGCGTCGCGTCGTTTGCGGCAAATCGAAAGGAAAAGCAGATTTTGGATGAGACGATACGACAATGGTTCGACTTTGGAAATTTCTGACGTTATCTCCAAGTTCCTCTGTTATTTCCTTCCTCTGTTATTTCACCAACGTGGCTTCTGACGTATCTACAAAGGTACAAACGGAAGTCACGTCGCGTCGGTGACGGCGTACAATGAACTCTATTGGTAGCAGCCTCTGATTACGATTATAAAAGATTCTGATGCCTTAACTCGACTTTGACGTTCATTCGAACGCGTTTTGCAAATAGTTTCCCGGTATTTAAGATTTAACTATTATACAATTGCGAGAAAGATGTATATGGCTCGGACGATTCTTGCTTCGATTAAAACTTGTTATTGAAACAATTTACGTATGTCTATCGGTATATCGAAGGAACCTAATAAATCGATCGAAAGGTAAATCGCTATTGGTAAGATATGATGGAATTGGATTAATTGTTGATATAAGATTGATTGTTAATATAAGATTTCAAAAATATATTAATTATACGAGTATGTAATCTTGAAGTTACATAGAATTATGAAGGATTCATTTCCGAATGACTGCGCCGCGCCGCAGTTTGACAAAGGCAAACCGAGACGAACCAGGCGGTTAACTTATCCTTTACCTCGTTGAAATTGTTTAATGTGTTTACTCAATCCGTTCTCGGCTCGAATGCGAACACGGCCTTCGGTTTTCTTAATTTCACGATACGTACTCGCGTACGATGTCCAGCCCGGCCATAAAGGTTCGCGATATACGGTACGAGCCGGGAACCAATGGAAATGTGAAAGGAAACAGGCTTTTGTTATCGTAAACTTCGAAGAGCTGCTTCTGCTTATAATAAAGAAAACGAATGGATAATAGGATCGGAGGGAGGAGTTTTGTTACGAATTTGTAAACGTTTCGAAATAGTTTCCTACCGCAAACGTTTCAAGAATCGGATCGTTCTATTAATTATGAAACTGGTTTTATTGCCGTTGTTTTTTATATTACGCCATTAATACCAACGCATTGCCGATAATGGCAAGATTTGTTCGCGATTGAAACGACTCTTCTTATCTTGTACAGTTTGTACAAGAATCAACTTTTACCGCTGGATCTTTTCACACGTGCGCATTGACAAAATCGTCTCACGAACAGATGCAGATTCTAACTGCGATGTAAATTCGCTACATTGTAAAACACCGTTCGATTTTCCAACTAGAAAGAAAATCTAGCTACGACGTACACAAATACAAATCTTTGCTATATCGAGGTTACCGGTAAGGCGAGGTAAGGGCGATGTTGTAACGTTTTGCAATCTGTCCGGTTTCGTCTTCTGGCCAGGTGGAATCTTTGATAGAAATTGAGAGAAAAAATTCCATTTGCTAAAAACTGTTGTTTACCGTTGTTTCTCGAAAGGACGAAAAAGAGATTGCCTAGGTGTTCTGTAAACGGAGAATGAGAACTCTATTAATTATACGGTTTATTATTCAATTCGTGAAAATAACGAGGAGAAGGATATTTATCATGTACGAGAATGCAGATGCACGTACAATTAAATAGACAGACTTTTCGCCCGATTTGTGATACAGTTTCGTACGGTCAATTAGTACCAGTCCGAAGGACAGCTACGACGAATAATTTGTTAGCGTTTCCGGTATTACGCGTCGTTTACGAGGAAGTTACGCTCGGGCCAAACCATTCGTCGATGATTTACGACGGCATCTTATGCAAATCGAGGAACCGTCACGTCGAGATACGTAGTAGGAGTCGTAGTAAGAGTTGGTCCCTGTCAAACGATATTTACCAGGCTGGTTCCACTCGTGCATGGATATCATTCACATTCGCATCACGGCATATATTTATGCCGAGAGAGATCGCGGTCCAGTCGTGAATCGTTTGGCGCGAATGAATATAGAGCAGAAAGACGCGTGCGCGCAGTTTACTTACGTGAAAAGATTGGACAAGGTGTGGTAATTCAGCAAGAGGATTCTTTGCGACGTGAACAGACTATGCAAAGTATCAAGATCTCGTTAACCTCCGCACTGATCGTCTCGAGGTTCGCTTTTCCGAGTCGTTTAACGGCACTCGCCGCCCTCTTTTCATCTATCGCGACGCTCGTCAGTCGGTTCTCAAGGAAACCAGTTAGATACTGTAAACGGATAGACGGATAGACGGATAGACGGATAGATGGATAGAAGAAATTGCGATGAGAGAGCACGAGCGTCCGGGATAAACATGGAACGCTTGAAGGTAACTCGCTAGGCAAGGCGATGCAATAATCGGTCACGTAGAGAGCATTTGCCTCGTTTAAAAATCAAGAGGACACTTAACGCGCACATGCGCTCCAGATGAAACCAAGTTATAGCAGGGTTAAAATCGTTTGCGATCGATTACGTTTCTTCCGGAATGCTTTTCGGAATACGTTCTGCTTTTTAGAATAGCTGTGTATCTAAAGTATGTTTTCAGCCAGACTGAAATTTCAAGGAATTCTGAAGCAACGACGACAACGTTTAACAACTACTTTTCCATTTTCATAATTTACGTTTAAGAAAGAAAGCTTATAATAGAAGTTGAAACAACTAATACGTACCTCTGTCTAGATTAAATAATAATAGTCCGAATAAATAATCAGCAAAAAGCAGGAAAAAGCGAAGAAGAGTGTCGTGTTTACTCTGTTTTGCAATTTACACATCTAGTATTAATGGGTTAAAAGCAAGGCGTAAGATCGCTTTGTCAGTTTTCACGCGATTCTAATCACCTGGCGATCGGTAATTTGTTGTCTATGGAATTGTTGGCCTCGCGCCGCTTCAATTACCAGGACTCGCGCCGTCTGTACACAAAAAATCATTAAGGGGGACGAAGCGTATCGGCAGGCGGAGTGCTATATACGGCGGATAAAGATGATCGGCCGTGGTTGGACAAGACAGCGACAAAATCCGACAATTGGTCAGGTTCGGTGCGTTTTCAACGCACGTGCGTCGCGATCGCGACATCTCGAGCATGTTGAAGCGTTTTTCGAACATCGTTCTTGAAGCAGGTACCGGCGCGGCGTCGTCAACTCCGAACGAAGGTGCACGCGTACACCGTAATGGCGATAATTATCCGAGTTTATTACCCAACGAAGGCAAAGGATAGGTCTGGCTAATAGATACTTTGCATCCTGATAGACGACTAGGTAACGGTGGGAAGGGGGCGGACGTTGAAGTTAATTAACGAGCCGGGTACTACAGATACAGCACGTACTACAGATACGCGAGGAACGACGACAAGAAATTAATTGAACGTTTCGTGTTCGACACGAACCGAAATTACTCGAAACTTATTCGCGCGCTATGGTTAACTATCCGACCGATGTGTATGTGCCTATGTTTAATAGCTGCACGCAGGGCTGCCAGGTGCGATGGCCCGCAAGCCGGACGGTATGAAATTTCGCCAACGTCTCGTTCGATGCTTCGCGCATGTTTGGCTTGTTTTCATTAAGATAATTACAAATTTGATGATGTCACGGGGGGAAATGGTGCACGGTGCACCTTCTCGTCTCGTTGCAAAGTCACGAATAGCCTTTGCGTCGAAATTGAACGTCGGAGGATCGACCCGTCCAACCAACGTTAATAAGAAACTAAACTGTACGAATAATTGTACATATAAATTGTAAATGTAAATTATAATATATAGGATATATAGGATAATAGATAGGATGCGGTCAAAAGTTACGTACACGCAGGTGCGATTTTCTGAATCACCTCCGTAATACGATTACGAACATCAGCTAGTTTTTCGTTATCCACGGATTCGATTTTCGTGAATTTATTTACTAGCAGATAATATCGCGTAAGCTTGGTGCGTGAATTTTTACGAAGTTTTGCAGATTTATAGTCTGGTTAAAAATATTCTTTCTTACTTATAGCATGATAATTTTTACCTAGATAATAGATACCTAAATATTAAAAGTGATTAGAAATAAGGGTATGTTTAAATATCGCATTATTATTATTAGTATTATAATTGTAAGGAACAGACTCATCGATTTCCATCGATTTCCATCGATTTATATCTTGTCAAGATCAACGTTCTGATTGTGAGTAATTTCATCGATACATATAGGTGGTAACCACTCGATCTTACAGCTAGCTTTAGAGATCAGTTCCTTAGATCAGTAGTCCGTCTTATCTAGGTTTTGGGATAGGTTCGGGATAGAGTTGGACTTGTCTCTCAAATATTTTTTTATTCAACATTCGTTTTCGAATGAAACGCTGCTTGTGCTTTCTTATCGTTATCCTACTTGTTTAATTTTTACTCGAAAACTTAGTCGATCGTCACTAAGAAAAAAGTCATCGGATAATAAATGAACTGAAAAGTTTGTGTATTGTTAATATTTTGTAGTAACGTACGTTTCATGATACGTGCATGTATCTGTCAAAGTACATATTCTTCGAGTTTTTACGACTCGATTTAGCATGTACGCAAGATTCTTAAACATAGATGACTATCTACTAATCATAAAATTCTGGTCGTCCGATGGTTATAAATTTTTCACGTTCTTTTTACAATATATCCTCTCTTTTATCGTATAACTGTTCACTCGCAATTTTATTTATTCAACTGTTACAGCGAAAAGTAAGATGCATAAACGTCGGTGATCATCTTTTTTATCTTATTAAAATGAAGTCGAAGTAACGTAAATTTTGGTCAAAGACTATTGCACGTGACTCATCGCGAGTCCGTATAAAATAAAGTAACGTGATCGTGAGTCATGCTAAAGTGAAACCGAAGTGCGAGTGCTCCGGTACATGGACATCTTGATACATTTGCATATCGATACAATAAGATTTTTGTCATGCTACGCACACGAACGTTTCTTCGAGTCCTCGAGGATCTCGATTCGTGTTTTAAACGAGCCTGGCATTTCGGTTATACTTGGACAGCTGTGGAATAATTATCGATACTTGTTAATTGGAGTTGAAAGTTGAATCGCTTGTTTCATTTTAATCGCCATTTATTTATTGTCATTGATACGTGTTTCCTTTCGAGACGTTCGATTCTCGTCTGTTAAATCTTATTGTAATATACGATATACATAAATATATATGTAAAACAGACGCAATAAGCGATAATCTGTAATTTATATGTATATTATATCTCTTATATAGCTGTCGATACCAATTTAGGTGTAAACGTGTTTTTAGATTTTACTCTGTGGGAGAAAGATCGTGTCCTAGATGCTCTCTTACTCGCGTGTCTGTTACTGTGCGATAGATTGTCCGTCAAATGTTAATTTAACCACGTGCAATCACCCGTGTATACACGTGCTTGGAACGTTGCACGACATGTGAGCACATACATACGTATACATGGTGGCCGTACGTGTAAACCGCGAATGACGCATAGCTGTCACTATATCGAAGGATCGGTGGAAAATGGCGTGAAATCCATTTAGATAGCTGCAATTCTGTTTTGATATCTTTCAGAGAAATAGAAGAGATACAAGCCGAAATGTTTCTTGATCAGATATACATTTTCTGTTGTAACTAGTGTTAGGCACGACGTTTAACTACTGAGAAACGGTGTTCCTTTGTTTGCGAAAATAGGCGAAGATAGGCGAAGATAGACGAAGATAGGCGAAGATGGTGCCGCAGTCAATGGGTTCACTGCACGTGGCCGCTTGTAGCGTGGCAATGAATAAAATCCTTGCACGATTGGATGGACCAAGTTTGTCTTACGAACGGAGCATGTAATCAATTTTGTCGAAAGGTTTGAAAAAATAATCGTGAAAATGTATAATTTAACGAAAAAAATACAAGATCCGTAGGTCTTAGGATAGGGCAGGGTTCCAGAAAATCGAGCTTGTTTCGACTTTTCATCGATGCTTTTCAACGTTATTCTACAAGAAGTTATAACGAGCAAAAACTAGGCCGTCGCAATTTTCAATGATCCTTCACCCGCCGATGGAAAGCACCAATTTCATCGTGCAGTTAAATCGCGATCGAGCGATCGAGCGATCGAGCGATCGAATATAACGTAAAACTTTATTTTTCCGAGAGTTCACATGTTTCGTACAATCGTATTATGAATTTCATCGGTATTTTTTATCCTGCGATTTGATTTATCGCAAACGAGGGAGCTGCTTGAAAGAATATTACCAAACGGAAAGGCGCAGCAAGTGCTACGGGACAGGCTGTACTTACGTTACGACCCAATTATGCTGGAGCCCTGTTGCCTCGAATTATGGAAAAATTTATTGCCGATAAATTATCGTAGCACTGTGCCTTAATTGTTGGCACTGCAGATTCGGTCGTTGTTGACGATGATGATATAAAACATTCTCCTCCTTCGTTTGGTCGTTTGAGTACACAGTCTATTCGTTAAAACTATTATATTTATGGTCAGACTACGAGATGATTTATCGCACAAGTGTTGGAGTTTATAGCGAGAGTTTACCTCTCTTTAATAAACGTTTAGGAGAAATTTTAAACTCGATCGATCGTCAGTCTGTGATATACATGGAGCTTTGACAAATTTTATGGTTGCTTTATGGTTGATACAGAAGGTAGGAGTGGGGATGGGTGTAGAGACAATGGCTAGAACGAAGAGTGATTTTTTGTACAGTATCATCGATGCTTCAACATTTTATTTAACGCATAGCGAGAGAAACGGTGATTTTTTTTTTTTATTCAACTTGACTAGATATTCCGAGGGTTAACGCAGATCTGATTCGTTATTCTTTGGTTGTTTTTAAATCTTAAGCAAATTCAACATCGTAATTCGACGAAAAAGATGAAATGGATCGTGTCTGTGTATGTATGGCAAAATAATTTTCGTACGCGTCCAATTGAAAATAAGAGCAGCGCACAGGAATGTCAAAACGAATCTGCAAGCGTGTATTGTGTATGTTAAATCGAACGTTGTACCGTAGTTAGGAGAGTCGAATGTTTCTGTGGAAAGCATCAGGGATACGTATCAGCTATACCAGCTATATGATACGATAGCATGTTTGTTGGAAAATCCGCCACCCTTCGTCCTAATGCGGCTCCCGAACGGAACTATCTGTGTAATTTGGCTTGATTCGACGTCCCGTATTACCTTTGTTTAATCCTGACAACATGGCTATCGTCCTGCACCTTTCATACATCTAGACTAACGCTATTAGATGCATGCTATTAGATATGCTGATTGTCTTTATTAAAGATTTTCTCCTGGGTTAATTAAATAAACGTGGCATAATTTTGCTTGCAACGCGAACCCTGTGTAAAAATTTATAGCGATCTCTTTTAGTTATAGTCAGTGTAGATAAAGTCACAGAATTTTGCAACTTTAATCCAAATTATTTTTCGCTAATTCATAAAGCGATGAAAGGGAAAAGTAAAAATGGATATTATACGTATTAACGTATCATTTAGAGATTTACTATATATCATATATGCTTAATTTGCTCATTTGTAGGTTACAAATTTGTTCGTCTGTTTTGTCGATTTTTTAAACAGACTCGGATTTGTCCGCCGGCTTTTGAAAATGATTAAAACCATGAAAATGATTAAAATCGGCGTTCGAGGTTCGTATCGGTCATTGTACTTTCGCTGCCATTTTTCGAATGTATCCTCGATTAATAACGCAACATATAAATTTACAAACCGATCGTTTAATGATATAATAATTTATCCTGTCAAATATACTTACGTGTACGCTATGATATTCGTTTGATCAGAAACAAAGTCTATCATATAAAACGTCATTTCAAAAAGTGCATCTACATTCCACGAAGTATTTTCGTTCGATCAATTAAAATAGTCTCACTGTAGGCTAGGGTTCAGGCACAATTGTTTAATCTTTCTCCGTTCTCCGGATAGCTTCTCTGTGCTGCAAAAAGCCATCAAACAAGCGACGCCCTGCGTAATTGAAATTACGGCAGAGACTCGTATATCCTGGTAGAATGGCAATCGTTAATTGGCGAGCAAACGGCAACGAATTTAATACACACACGCTACTCCTATCTCGGTTCCTGTATACGTAATAATACGTCTGTATTTACTGTCGATGTTAACGGTACCGGGTGAATTATCGAATCGACATAGTACGAAGTTTCAGCTTTTTCCTTTTTCATCCGATACAAGGTATCGCCGCATTTACCGTGGGCCGTGGGTATTTTGAACAACGTAAAAATATGGAAAATCAAATACGTCGATCAAAGGGATACGAAAACGAATCAATCGACGAATCAAACAAAACGAGAAAATGACACTCTGCTGTTTGATATTTTTAATTTTATATATGTACACGTATTTCGTTCTGTTTTGTAAAATAACGTAGCGCAAGCGATTTATCAATGGAAGCGATGGTGAAAGTAACGAGACTAAAATACCGATTACAATATTTACTGTAGCGAATCAAGCGATCGGTAGTGTGCCACCGATAACAAGTCCGTAGCTCGAAGAATTTGCAAAATCTAAAGGCACGCTAGGTTTTGCAAAAAGAAGCATGTTGGGAAAAAATGAAACGCGAAACGATATAAAAGACGAATTTCAAATGATTTTAGTCTCCAAAGTCTTCCGCTTTCTCCATTTCGTTACATTAATACTTACTTATGTTTCAACGATACAAGTCGAGTACTATCTTTTTCTTCTTCGGTGTCAAAAAAAAAAAAAAAAA